>PVLD010002989.1:8608-152372 GCA_004027595.1 Dinomys branickii
TCCCACTCCCTCTCTGCCTCCTCTTCCTCCTCCTTCTTCCTCAATAAGAAATGCAGTGTGGCATGGTGGAAAAGTCTCAAACTTCAGAGTGATAAAAGTTGTGTTTGAATCTGACTTAGTTAGCTGGGTGATTTTGAGGCTGAGACTTAATGTTTCTAGCATGAATTACACATCTGTAACACAGAACTGCATAACACCCTGTTCTATATGATTGTTTTGGGAAGTAGAAATAACTTGCCTAGTATATGGGAGGTCCCAAGTCCAGCTCCTAGCACCACCTGTCTTCTCACAGTTGACCTCTGCCTGCCTGCCCAAATGGTTTTACTGAGTACCAGATCCAGGGCTAAAGTTTAGTCTTCTCCATCCACCATTGAGCATCTGGGTCCATGTCGTGATTTCCACTGATTAAGCCTGCGGTGCAGTCACAGCTAACTAATGTGCCCAAAACTGTGTAGCCAACAAGAGGTTTACCTCCTTGATGCCAAAATTTTAGAGAACATTTCAGGCCCTCCTCCTGTCGTCTCTCCTGCCCGCTGATGGTGCACAGAAAGTCTTAGATGGCATCGTGGAGGAAGAAACAGGAAGAAAGATTGCTGGGCCTTGATGAGGGGACTACAGCTATCTTAGCAGGAAAGCTTCCTAAGCATCCTTGATAGGGAGACCGGATACAGGGAGGTAGCTTTGCAGTAGGCATCCTGCTGACCTCCCGAAAGGCAGCACAGGTATGCTAGTGTGGCTGAGCAGTTTGGGTCTCCATGTACAGGTTGTTGTGTACAGAAATCATGTCCATATGCTGGGTAGGTATGGCCCAATTGTTAAGAGTTCTGACTTTTTAGCTTTGATTCTTTCAGTATGTTGCTGAGGCTTGCAGTCATGTACTTGCACTGTTCCTCAAGTTCTTCAAATGCCTAATTGCCCCTTTTCCTTAAAAAAAAAACAAAAAACAGCGTATGTGTATATTTTGCACCAGAGGAAAAACTGCCCTGGAAGCTGCTGCTGACATCATCAGTAACCACCTCCCAAAGCTGAAGGAACTTGGCAGAAACGGGGAAATGCACATTGACAACATCGATGTGTTCTGTGAGGAGGGCGTCTTTGACCTGGATTCCACCAGGAGGATTCTCCAAAGCGGAAAAGAGATGGGGCTGCAGATTAACTTCCATGGCGACGAGCTGCATCCCATGAAGGCTGCTGAGGTGGGCTTGACCTTTGGCTCTCCCTTTGTCACCTCTGTCCTTGCTTTGGAAAACTTCGTTCATTTGTCCACAGGCAGGAGTAGTCTGAGAAGACAGAACGGGGCAAACTTGTTTGGGCGGTGGGAAGATCGACGCGACCTCCATTAGAAACTTACTCTCCTGTGGTGCCAGGGGTTGAACGCAGGGCCTCACACGGCCGGGCACGTGCTCTGCTGTGGAGCTGCACCTCATCACTTCTTTTCATTATCACCCACTAGTAGTATCAAGGCAGAAGAAGCACCTCTGTGATCGCATTTACTGTACTCACAGTCTGTCTTGGTTGGCACGCAAAGCCCCTCTAGCACATTTTCACTTGTAGCCTCAAGGATGGTCTTGTAGTAACCGTCAGGCACTGTTGCTTGCACACACTGCTCATAGCTCCAGGGAGATTTTCCAGTCTGTGTTCTTGGTTGGATTCATGGATTCATCCCGTCAGTAACTGTTCACGCGTCAGCTGTCCCAGGTGGTATTCCAGGAACTGTCTCAGGTAGTAGTGAGCGCTCAGCCACGAGTAGGTAAAGTCTCCACCACTGTGAGGGAGGACACTAAGCCCAGAGCTTCATAAAGAATGGCCCGTGGGCCATGAACAGAGTTGCAGACACTCCACCTGCATTCCAACCACACGCGCCCAAACGGGTGTCTTCATACCACGCCCAAACCTTGGCCTGTGTCCGCTGCCCCAGGGGATGTCGCCATCTATCTATCGCTGCAGTCAGAAACTTGATCATCATTTTGATCCCTCAGCCTCTCACCTTCCACGTTTCAATCGCCAAGCGCTCCCAGGTCTCCTCCTAAGAGCAGCCAGACCCATGTCTCTCTCCTTGGACCCCCAGCAAGTCTCACCTGGGCTCTTGCAGTAACTGTTCTCGCCTCCTATCTTGCGTCCCTTTAATTCCTTCCTCAAATCGATTCCTCCAGTGTGCCGTGTTCTTTCCTGTCATTGCTTAGAACCACTTAAAGGCTTAGCATTGCTCTGGTGACAGATTTCAAGCTTCGTGCCTGGCTTAGCAGGATCTGCCCGTCACCTCTGCCCTGCCTCTCTCTCATCCCCGGTACCTCCTCCAGCCTCTGTCATGAACCAGGCACAAGGAGCCAGCCCTAACTCTCCACACCTTTGGGTGTGCTGCTTCCCTCATCTGAAAACACTGGCTTCTTTTATGTTTTGTGGTGCTTGGGATTGAACCTGGGGCCTCCCCAGTTTTATCATAGCTTCCATGTCTTTGGGACTTCTTCTCCAGCTCCCCACAAGGAGGTTATGGGCTTTCCCTGTTCTCATCCTGCCAGGTTCACATGACCTCTGTGATCCCTACTGGACTATAAACACACTGAACAATGCACTGGTTCCTTGCATATTTCTGTCCCTAGAGATCAGCACAGTGCCTGCGGGTACAGAGGGCCTTTTTTGTGTTGAACATTGAATGAATGCAAACTGGGTGATCAAAGAGATACTTTTGGTCCCAGACAGTGACTGGTAGATTAAATCAGTAGAAGTCAATACTCATCATAAATTAAGTTTGGAAAAGTGAGGGTGATCCGAAGGTCAGGAAAGGACTCTGTCCTTCAGAGTGTTCTCTGTCCCATGATCACCAGACTCCTCAGAGCCCCAGTTCCAAGTACAAGCCCGAGCAAGCTGCTGCTGAAGGCTCACGTCTTCTCTGCCTTGGCTGGAGCTTTGCAGCCTCCCTGGACCACAGTGAGACCCTACGGGCCTGTCTCCTCTCCCGTCCTAGAAATGCTTTGTATGTCAACTTTTAGCTTGGGGCATTTTGTGCATGTGCGTGAAACTTATTCTTTAGGGCAAAGTTGGCGGTAAAACCAAGTTGAGAAGTGATCCACTTTAAAGCAGTGCATCTGTGTTGCAACAGCATCCCTTCCTCTTGGCTTAGCCCCAACTTTTCATCGGGAAGAAAGTCAGGATCAAGTTGATAGTCTCCAGTCATTCACAACATGCCACATTTTCAGTCTGTTTTTCTTACCTGATTGCTTTAAAGTTTATTTTCGTATCTGATAAGCATTCCAAAATGCCTGTCCTGATTGTGTTTTTATGAAGGCATAATAGATTTTATTACCCATGTTACTCAAAGTTCTACTCTGCCCTGTAAGATTCAGAAAATTTTCTGTGTCACAGAAATGTCTGAAAGTATTTGTGTTTAAGATTAGTTTGGAAAGTAGCAAGCTACCTTCCTTTCAAATGGATGTCCCTGGTACACCTTTATCCATTGAAAGATTTATGCGTGTGTGTGTGTGTGTGTGTGTGTGTGTGTGTGTGTGTGTGTGTATGTGTGTGTCTTTTTGAGACAAGGTCTTGCTATGCAGTTCAGGCTGGCCTTGAGCTTTCTTTATAGCCCAGGCTGGTCCTGAACTCATGATTCTCCCGCCTCAGCCTCCCGAGTGCTGGGATCACAGGTGTGTACCACCATGCCTGGCTTGGAAGATTTATGCTTCTAGGAGATAGTTAACAAGAAATCTTAAACATAGAGTGCCTTTCCTTTTGTAGGAAAGCAGTTTCCTGGTGCTTTCTGAATCACTGCCTGTGCCAACCTCCCCCTCTGTCCTGTTTAGCTCGGGGCGGAGCTGGGAGCCCGGGCAGTGAGCCATCTGGAGGAAGTGAGCGACAGAGGCATCGCTGCCATGGCCACGGCAGGTTGCTCCGCTGTCCTGCTGCCCACCACGGCCTACATGCTGAGGTAGGCGAGTTTCTCACCCTTGACACAAGGGGCGCATGCACAAGTTGGAGGGACACAGGGTGTCCTAAACATTACTGCACTGCCCTGACAAATCCCTGAAAATTCAGGCTCATGAAGATGCCAACTTCGGACAGATGTTCCTAAAAGGAAGGAATTTACACTCAAACTGGAGTGGTAGGATTATCAAGAAATATCATATACTTTTTCTTTTTCCTCTTAGATTTTGGTATTTTCTACTTTTAAAAAAACATATAATTAGAAAATTATGAAACAAGTTTTAAACTTTTTTTTAAGAATCCATAAGATCTTAGGGCTATTTAACAGTACTCAGAATTGGGATGAGCTGTTTTCTAAAAGGTTGGTATTGGCTATCATGACTGAGGACCAGAATTTCCACAAATACTGGGGGTGGGAGGCCTGAGGAAACATGCAAAGTGTATTTTGTAAAATCTTCCCAGAGATTTTGCTGTAGGCATTTTGTAAATTGAGTACAACTTGTCCACCTTTTAGAACTGCCCTTGCTCCAATTCCACTAAATAGGAGCTCTGAGGTCTTTTCACCCTTTCCGTCAAACCACTTCCATGGCAGCTGCTGACTCTGTTGTCTGAGTGGTCAACACTGCAGTAGTAGTTTATTTTCTCCGGGAACAAGGTGCTTGCCGTGTGCTTACGGTGTGTGGTGTCAGTGAGGGTGCGATTCTGCAGTTAGGGCCTTGGAACAGTGCTCCTCACCCTTAAGAGGTATTTAACATGGGACTTTTCTGGTTCTCACAATTAGGGGGTCCTACTGCCATCTATGGGGTAGTGACCAAGGACATGTTTAAACACTGCTCAATGTGTAGAACTGCCCCCACCCCCACCAAAGAAGTGTACAGTCTGAGACAAGAACTGAATCAAAGCTGAGAGAGGCAGACTGTCGGTAACATTTAGGAGGGAAAAAGAAAGGAATATTGGGCTGGTGGTATACACACAGAGATGTTGTTATTGTTTAAAATTTTCTCTCAAAGTGTAGATGGCGTCAGCTACAATTAGGAAATATCAATAACTGTTCTTGGTCTGGTCAACTGTTTTACTTACAAATCTCAAGAGTCATCGCCCTAAGTCATCAGTCAATATTTAATTTGGTTAATTTTCTACCACTCAGAGAATGAGTTTTTCTTTTATTTGCTTCCTTTTACTTGCCTGGAATCTCTTAGCAAGGAGCAAAATCTGAGATTTTGTGCCCCCCGCAAGTGCTGTTTGGCATTTGTCATCTGAACTTTGTTCCTGTGACATTGGTGGCTGCCATTGCCCCAGATAGATTTGCATCACATGTGGGTGACAAGGACAATCAGAGAGAAGGCCACGCTCCTTTCTCTGGCTTCTCTGTGCCAGTGTTTCTCTGCTCTCTCCTCACGGCGAGGCAGGCAGCACCCGGCAGGCCCTGACCCGGTCTTTTCGCCTTTCCAGCATGACCACGGCCTTGTGCCCCTTCAGGCCTTCCTTTAATCATGTGTTCTCTGAATATCTGCATGCACTGTGTATTCAAGAAATATTCATTTTTCTGGGGAGCTCCCTTAATACTTCAACAGCCTTGCTTTCCCTCATGTAAGTGGTTCCGGAGGGAACCAGGGGCCATCAGCGTGATGCATGAGAAGCTACATAAGTCCCCAGCCTGCGGTTTCTCTCTCTTGGGTTTCTTTTACTCAAGGTTCACTACAGACTGAAACTATTAAATGGTGAATTGCAGAAATTAACAGTTCATTCATTCATGGAGCGCCTCAATTAGCCAACTTCAGCAGGCTTTGAGTATTTGAACTATCAACTTATTTCACTGTTTCTCACATTCACTACAAGCTTAGACTATAACAGTGATATTCATTCATTCATTCATTCATTCATTCAAGCACACACTGATTAGTCAGAGACAGGGTTCACCATACAGGCACAAGCAAATTATGATAAAAAGCAACAGTTCTCTCTCACGGTAGGGGCAGACACAGTAGTATAAATAGCTACCTGCTGGCTCAACAAGGGCATCAACCAACCCAATGCATGTCAGACAAAAATCCATTAGTGTGAGATTTCATGGATCTGGTTGTAGTTAGCAACCAGAAAGTGTACCGTTCCATCATGGCTGAGTGTCAGTCCAGTTGTTACCATGAGGCAAAGGCCATCTAGAGGTACCAGGGCTGGTGGGGGAATGTGGGTGCTGTAGGTGGCCAGGGAAGGTGGTGGCTAACAGGGACGGTTGGGAAGCCTTCCCAGAGCAGGGACCTCTGAGACCCTCTTAGAGCAATTGTACGTCCTTTCTCTTCTCCTGTAACACTGAATCTCCAGGCCAGAAGTATTCTCAAGGACCCAACAGCTCTCTCTTTGAAAGGCGAATATTCAGCAGAAAACTTTTACGCTGTTCCTCTCACTCTAACTTGTATCCCTGCCTCCTGCCATGAAGAGACAAGTTTGTCTCCCCTCTAGGTGAGACCAAATGTCAAGCCCAATCTCTGACTAATTCCCTGTATCATTCTGTCCTCCCTGACTGCTGGAGTTCCCGGTTTATTTTCCTTCCTTACCTCCTCACTTCCCCTGAAAACCCCCAGTTACTTCTGCACAACTTGAAGCTGAGTTCAGTTTATGCTGTGTTCTTTTCCTTATTGCAATAGTTATTACTGAATTAATCTGTTGTCATCACTTTAACTAATGTATGGCTTTGTTTACCCTGGAAATGACTTGAGATATATCCTAAAGACTAAAGAATATTTCATCAAGGATGCCAGGGAGAAGACCCATCACCAAAAAACAAAACATTTTACATATTACATTCATAAGCCTTCAAGATGTTAGAATTATGAAAAAAAATTTGGGTACTGGAACTCGAACTCAGGACCTTGCACTTGACAGGCAGGTGCTTGTGCCACTGAGCTATATCCCCAACCCTGAAAAACATTTTAATCCAGGAGAAGAAGGAGAAGGTAAAGAGGAAGAAAGAAAGACGAAAAAAGGAGGGGAAGAGTAAACTCATTGGTTGTTTAGTCTGAGTCCAACAATTTATTAGATTAGAAAACCATCTATAAGTTATATTTTTGTTCCTTGGCAAAAGTCTCTGAATATATATAAATCATTAAGGCAAATAGTCACATTAAGCAAGTAATTGTCAAGTAGTTTCAAAAGCAGTGATAAAATCAAGAATCCTGGGGTTGCAGCTAAGTCTATCACTAATCACTTAACCCTGACTTTCTATTTTTCCGTGCAGAACGCAAAGAGGTTAGTTGTCTCAGGTTGACTTCCTTTCTAAATGTCTGTTCTGAACTCTTCCAGTGCTAAAGACCAACCGTTTTTCTTCCTCTCTTTAGACTGAAGCAGCCTCGAGCCAGGAAGATGTTAGATGAAGGGGTAATAGTTGCCCTGGGCAGCGATTTCAACCCTAACGCATACTGCTTTTCTATGGTAATTATCCTTCCTGTTTTCCTGAGCTGAGTGTCTACCAACCATACACCTTTTTTTCTTGTTTCACAGGGAGATGTTTTTAGATCTTCCCCATGAAACAAGAAAAACAAGAAAAAAGGTGTAGCCGGTAGCGTAACTGGGCTGTTGTCTACTGCATGGCTGTCTATCTCCAGGCTGAAAGAGAGAAGAGAAGCCACCATTTGCATTATTTTCTGATTTAGCCTTGAGATTTTTTTGGTTTCATAGTAACCCATTTTCCTCCTCCAGAACATAGCAGGAGCTCTGAGGCTTCCATAAGTTAGGGTGGAGGTAGGCTTCATCTTGCACAGTAAGAATCTTGAAAAGTTGTAAGTAAGTAGTAAATACACAATCTTTATAGCATGGGAGAGTTTTCTAAAGTGTAGGAAACTTCATGCACAAATTTAGATATTTTCATAGAAAATATAGCAAGTTCCACCTGCACATTTATTTGGGGGGTATTGGGATTGAACTCAGGGCTTTGGGCAGCTAAGCACCACCTCTCCGACTGAGCTACACCCTGAGTCCTTCTGTCTGTGCGTTTAACTATCTTTGCTGTCGAGTTGAGAAGTGGTCTAAGTAGCTGCTGCCATTCTGTTGCTTTCCTGCAATGCTCTTCTCTTCTTACCCCAGCCAGTGGTCATGCACCTGGCCTGTGTGAACATGAGAATGTCCATGCCCGAGGCCTTGGCTGCTGCCACCATCAACGCAGCTTACGCACTGGGAAAATCCCACACACATGGATCTCTGGAAGTTGGCAAACAGGGGGATTTCATTATCATCAACGCATCCCGGTGAGTGTTCTCCCAGGGGAGCCATTTTATTTTCTGTGCACTGTTATGTGAAGATGAGGTGGAAATCCAGTTCCATTAGTTGTTAATCTAGACTGAGACACTACCCAATCCCCTCTATCTTCAGCCTTTTAGACAGGAAGTCTACCTCCTGCTCCTGAACTTCCGGTACACCGTGTTTTCAAGTCTCTCTGCCATACATGTGTCACAGATTTCCAGGTTCCTGCTCTGTTGAACTGGACTTGGGACTTCTGCCCCCTGGCCTGTGCTTTTGTTTTTCCCTTTGGCTGCTGACCTGCTTGCTCTCAGCTCCGTGGATTCTTTCTTGGACTTGTGATAGCAAGTGGACCCCCCAAAGTCCTCTCTTAGTTATCCTATTTCTGGTTTCTTGTTATTACCCACAGTCTGCGGCCCCTGGGCCTCCAGTGTGGCAGTCTGGGTCCTGTTCTAAAAGTTGTTAATTCTGTGGCTCCTTGACTCTTGAGAGCCTGTTACAGTCCTTGGGCCCCATGTTCAACAGAGAAGAGTGGCTGTGTAATTCTGTTCCTCATGGTCAGAATCCACTCCTGTCACTGAAAATAATGCTCACGTTACCATTTGTGCCTCTCATAATCAAACAAATATTTTCAGATCAAGTACTTAAATATATTATTAAGTGATGTTTAATTTATAGTTGACCAGTTAGTTATTTACTTTTTATTTGAAAGACCCAAATACCAATGATCTAGTATAAATCAATCTTTAGAAAATGCATTTTAAATTAGCATTTATTGACATTGTGGTGACATTGACTACTATGCACTGAAAATAATGTTTGACTTTTTTCTAGATGGGAGCATTTGATTTACCAATTTGGAGGCCATCATGAATTAATTGAATATGTTATAGTTAAAGGAAAAGTCATCTACAAAAAACGATAGAACTGGAAGGAAAGAGAAGACATTTCCCCTGCATCAAATAAGTCAGTACAGTTATTACACCTTATGAGGTGTTTTAAATAAGTTAAAATTCTTAATGGTTTACCAGAACTGTGCCACATTAAATGTATTTCAATTGTCTTATTAATTCACTTAACAAAACTCAAGGAGTTGATTTATTTGAATTGAACATGTACACGTGAACAAAAAACAAGTAAGTCATGATTGTTAAATCATGAAATTGTTTCACAAAGATTGTTTACAAAATTTTCTGAAGATTAATATGATGGGATATCATAAAAATGCCTTTGTGGGAAAACCAGACTTGGCTTGAAATTTCTGTTTTGTTTTCACATCTCAATTTTTAACTTTTAAGCTCTATTTAGTGACCACTGGGGAATGGAAGAAAATCTGCGTGCTATGCCCCAAATTAAGCTAAATATACCTTTTTCTAATAAGCAAATTGTATTTATTTTTCAGCACTTTTCAGATGAATTAATGTATGTGAGGATGTTGATTTCTAGTGTCTTTTTAATCCTAGCAATGAAACTTCATACAGAATTGAAGACTTGTCACTTTACACAGAGGCACAGGACCATTTTGGTAATAGATGCAGTTTAATAAATTCAAATTATGTAATTTTTGAAGTTGTTTTAATGTTTTTGATTCTTAACATCAAATTGTATAAAAAACATATTATGGATCTCAATACATCTTTGCTGTCTCTAGTACTAATGGTGTTTCCTTTTATCCCTGGAACTAGGATCAGCAGCATTGTCTATTAGAATTTTTGAACCAAGTTGAATGTATAAATTACAAAATTATTTGTGGAGTGAATGATTATGATTATTTATATAAATGTGTGTTTCTAAAGCCATGTGAGTTTATTTGAAATCTTTTAAAATGTTTCACTTATCTTTATAATCACAGCTACTTAATCAAACTTTCTCCTATTTATAAAGAAGGGATTTGACAGGCAAATATTAATTGTCAAATTATCACCAAGTTCAGATTAGTAGAGCCTGAATTAAGGAGGCTTTATTCTACTCAGTGTGAGTCAAAGGAAATCAGTTTTCTGTTACTATAATGAAATAAGTAAAACATGCTATATTTGTCCACTTTTCACTTGCTAAGATACATTTTCTTACACCCTCAACTTAAAGGAGAGAGTTAATTTGACTCATGGTTTCACTGGGCTCAGTCCACAGTCATGCAGTTCTAAGGAGAGAACATCATGGTGGAAGGTCGTGGCAGGGCAAAGCTGTTTAATCCATGGTAGTTAGGAAGCAGAGCAGAGGAGCAGTGCCAGAGAGGAAGGGGCTGCAGACCATACTCAGTACTCAAGATGACACCTGTATGACCCACCCAGATAAACCCAAAAATGTGCTTTGCTAAAAAAAAAAAATGTGCTTTGCTAATCTGTTAGCCATCTCTTCAATCAAGTTCACATATCAGGATTCGTGGTCACATGTGCTGTTTATAAAATGAAGTTTATTTATCCTACAACTGTGTCTGCTGGAAGTTCCAATCAGCATGGCCCAGACTCTGGTGAGGGTCCTCTTTGGATGCACCAACTTGTGGTAGACCACCATGGTGGGAATAAATGTGAAAAGAGCAATCATGTCTTCAGAAAGCCATAAAAAGACTGGATGGGGCCAAACTCAGGATTTTATAACAGTAGTCTTGGAAGAAGTAACCAGAGTCCCAGGAGAAATGTGTTTATCCCTTTTGAGGACAATACTCCTCACCCTCCAATTAACTTTGACCTAAGGACTTTCCTCCAATGCTTCACTTTCCAGAGGTCTCACCTTCTAGCATTGCTTCATTGAGAACCAGGCTTATGTCACACACACACTTGGGGGCCAAACCACATCCAAACCATAACAATACTGCTGATTGGAAGGGTAAGGGTCACCATTGCATTTTATTGTCATTGTACTGGGGTTTGGGGGCCTCTGTCCATCATGTTGAGCCATTGTGAGGAGCTGTAGGGGAGTCACGGTTGCTGTGGGTGATGCCTCCCCTGTGACCAGTCACCCAGTCAATGGTAGAAGTGTGGGTGCATCAAAGGGCAAAACTACAGGGTTAAAATATCCCTTAGTTATTGTGGGCTGATCAGGTCCACAATCTCCCAAATGAGTGTATAGCGAAGGCTAAATAAAGAAAGGCAAATGGAATGATTTCAGGGCTCCAAGAAGATCAAAGCCTCTCACAGAATTCAAGATTCTCTTAGGGCTAGGACCAAGACCTCTGCATCACCCATATTTATTTGGTTATCAGAAGAAGTGAGGCGAGTACTCAAGAAGGGCAGAAGCACTCGGGGACTTCTCTAAGTAAGGTGTTAAATTAATCCACTGAAGAATGAGATGCCTGAGGCTATAGTCTTTATCTAGTTCAGATCTGACCCAGGTGTCCTTGGCTGTGATCTTTTCTTATCCTTTGGGGCTTTCTGGTTTCATCCAACAATACAGGTTCTAGTAGGGATTAGTGACTCACATAGGTTCACTTATTATGAGGCTGCCATTTCCAGATAAGGATCCTAGGCCTTGGACAGATTCACAAGTGAACACGAAAAGCCAGTTGATTAATTTAAGTCCTGCTTAGATCTGCTTTGTAGTGGTCTCCACCACAAAACTAAAATGTTAGGTCTGCCCTAGAACCCAAGCCACTAGGATTATGTATAATTGAAAAAAATATTCAAAAGAAATTTGAACTTAACTATAGGAAAAGATACATTGCCACTAACACTCTTCATAATACACCCCTTGCTTTGAACACACTTCTGTCATTCTTGCCACTTTCTCTTGAGACCTGCTGAATGAGGATCTTCATCTTCATGAGGCTCCAGGTGACTCGTATGTACAGTAAAGTCCATTAAAGTCTGAGAAGCACTGGGGTGCAGGTCCTGGTCACACGGCTCTCCACACGTCCTGGAGCATATCATGCAAGTTATAGAGAGTGCACAGCACCGCTCCCTCTACCTGGCAAACAGCAGCACTCCTCATCCACAGAGGTTGTGTCCAAGATTCCTCCTTGGGGGCCTGGAACTTCTGGTCCTACCAACATTTTATAGTGACAGTACTATATTTTCTCATATATATATATATATATATATATATATATACACACACACATACAGCTATGTTAAAATTTAATTCATAAATTAGGCAAACTAAGAAATCAACAGGAACAATAAAATAAAAAATTCATAGCAATATACTGTGATAAAAGTTATGTGAATGTAGCCTGTCTCTCAAAATATCTTACTGTACTTTTACCTTTTCATTTAAAGGAAGCACTTTATGGCTTCTCTTTAGCATATCTGGGCCTGAGGATACAGTTCAGTGGCACAGCACCTGCCTGGCAAGTGCAAGGTCCTGAGTTCAATTCCTGATACCAAAATAACCCCCAAAAAACAAAAAAGCATATCTGAGTATCTGAGTATATCTGAGTTGCCATGGCTGGGGATACAGCTCAGTGGCATAAGCACTTGCCTGACAAGCCTGAGGTTATGAGTTTGACTCTAGGTACCAAAAACAAAACAATATCTGAGTTGCCAGCATTACTGTTCTTGTGCTTTGGCATCAGTGTTAAGTAAAACAAGGGTTACATGCACACCAGATCTCTGGTACCTCTCATTCTGGATGAGAAGGTGACAAAGTAAGTAACATGCTGGTGGAATATACAGTGTGGATACACTGGAGGTTCACATCCCAGGAGGGACAGAGGAAGGTGGCTCACGATACTATAATCTGTTTGGCATGGAGCACAATTTAAAAATTGGGAATCGTTTATCTCCGGAATGTTCTCTTTAATAATTTCAGACCACTGTTGACTTCAGGTAGCCAAAAACCACAGAAAGTAAATCTGGATGAGGGGGAATTAAAGTACTGAACCTGCTTATCCCTCACATGTCCATGATTGCCTTCTTGGCAGTGTGCTTTAATTGTTCACACTCAGTTGTGAATTAGTAGGAATTTAGTATAGTAATTGGTTCAAAGCAGATGACGGATGGATAATGGATAATTGCAAAACATAGACAGTGAGCATTATTTATCAAACAGAATGCTAAGCAAACTAACCCAGGATGCAGTGCAAATTCTTATTCTATAGGCTGGAAAGAAATATGGTTTCATAACATAATGCCAAAGGAAGATGCTCCTGAAAGTAAAGTAAAATGTAAAACCAAACAAAAAAAGAAATAATTGCATGGTGGTGGTGAAGACTACCATTCTCAGCTCTGAGAATTTAGAAGGCCTTTGACAAGCTGGAGAAATTCCATGATTCCCCAACAGAAGGTCCTAGAGTATTCATAAAATGCATGATATGTTCTAGGGCTGTGGACTCAGTGGGCGGAGGGGGAGTTGGGACTATAAAGTCAGGTTTCCCAGGGCTTTGAACATCAGACTCAGTAGTTAGAATGTTATTATTAAGGCCCGGGGAAGCCACTGAAAGGTTTTTTTAAAACAGGCTATGTCCAGGACAAGAGTGTTGAAGAAAAATTAATCTGGCTTCAGTGTACATTTTTGTTGTGTGAGTGGCTCAGGCAAAATGCCCACAGAGCTGACCAGTCCACTGGGGACGCAAACACCGATTGGAGTAAATTCAGGTGAAAAGCTCTCAGGGTGGCCCAGTGAGATGAGAAAGTCCTTCCTCTGTGCTCCACTGAACTAGGCTAGCGTCTCTTCTTCTCATTGTAAGAGGCAGTTCAGCTCTGAAGCTTGTAAATAGCCAGCTCGCCAGGCACAGGGCCTAAAATGGAATTGGGCTGATCAGCCTTACAAAGACAACAGCATGTGTACTGACTTAAGCCATATAGAGAATTAAACTCAGAGATGTAAAACAGAAGCAGGAAAAATGATAAAAGTAAAGATTAAGGCAGGCAATGAGGCAGGATGGAATGCACCCAATTAGTTAGCAACCCCTTCCTACATCCATGCTGGGGATGATTTTGATGAATCCAAAGACACTGAGTCACTGGTTTTTCTTTTGAACTCTGCATTAGAAAGGCTAAGTCTCAACTGGTTATTTTAAACCCATGAGGCCCTCTGTGATAGGTGAACCTGAGTAAATTCCTGTGCTCTGCTTGTCCATAAAAGACTCTGGACAAAGAGCCTTTGTGGTACCTCACTTTCAGGACCCTTCCCCCAAACTGCAAGCTAGCTTTCCTCTTATACTTCCATAAGCACTCCTCTTAACCGCCTCCTTGTCCAGGATTTCATTCTTTGACTTTGTGAGACAGAAGACCCATTTACATGTTATTGTAGGGAGTGGCCGAAGCTGGAAATCAGTCATACAGACCAGGCTAAGACAAAGCTGACTGGAGAAGGAGGGCTCCTGGAGCCATGTAAACAAGCTGTTCCAGCTTGCAAACCAATGCTAGGTAGAGAGGTGAAAACTGACATCAACCTCCTAAGTGTATAAATAAATGCTCTGCAGTTCTTGGGCAGTTCCTTTCCCGCCATCAGGAGAGAGAGGGCTCCACCTGACCTCAGCTTTTGTCTCTTGTCTTTATTTCTTCATCCTCTTGCCACTATTCTCTAGGAATATCAAGAGCTACATGGGATACAGCATGGTATCATCATCTAAAAATGACCAGCCCATCACAGGAGAAAACCTATATTTCTCCTAAGAAAGACTATGTCAGGCAGGGTCAAGCTTTGGAGAACCTCAAACCATTGTATATGCTTTTGTGCCTACCAAGAATCAGTTTTCACCCCTCCGGGGATAATATCACAGGCAGGCTAATATGATATGTGTGCTAAAGGAGACAAACATCTAGGCTTTGATTTCATCTTGAACTCTTTATCTGCAAAACTTAGAGGTTGGATTCCTTCCATCCCTGGAATTCTGTTTCTAAACTGGGCACACTGCCATCAGGGAATTTACAATCCAATTAAAACAGAAAGATGGACATTAAAAAAGTGAAATCTATGCCAGACAGTATTCAGAGCCTGATTTCAAAAGAATAACATTCTGTTGAAACAGACTAACCTCATCACTTATATTAGTTTTACCAGTTTTCCTTAAAGCATGGGCCTCTTGGTCTCTCTAATGGAAAGCAGTTGAAGAATAAAGCCCATGCCAGCCCCTGGGAGAGATGTTTCTGCCAGGGGGAAGGTATTCTAATATATGAAGCCACATGTTTTCTAAAGGGTTCTACTGAAACTATTGTAGCCAAGAGGCACCTGGTACCCAGATGGTGGAAACTACCATTGAGCCACTGTAACCTGTCCCTTTCTGTGCACACCCAAACTCTCAGAGGTCTTCTGTGCTGGTAAAGTTTTCTTCTCCTACTGAACATGAATTAAGATCTCCATGTTCTGCCCTGATTACATCCCAACTTTCCCACAGCATTAGTGCACTTTGCTGTTGTTTGTTTCCCATCTGGCCCACTGCCTAGACTATAAACTGTGAATGCGAGGGTCAAGGCCATTTGGCTACCCATTTATTTGAACCTGACAAAGCACATAAGGGGTCAATAAGTGCCATATATTGACACTTAGGGTGCATTTCTCCTTTTTCCTTGTCTCTTTCTCTGATTCCCATCTGCAATACTCAGCTCAGTCTTTTCTCATGAGGCCTCCCTGATAACAGTTGATACAACAGTTCCCATAGTTTGTCTCCAACTAGACAGTAAGTCCTTCAACACAGGGTTGCATGCAGTGTTGGTGCACAGCAGCCCCTCATGCACCGTGGCTGTGTTAGGCAGGCTGCTGATGTCTACAAGTATGGAAAACTTGACCACAATTGCCTTAAAAAATAAAGAAGTTTCTTAGCTCACCATTGGAAATTCAGAGGCAAGGCAGGTGTCTGGATTGATTGATCCAGAAGCTCAATGATTGTTGGTCTAATATCCGTTTCTGTCCAGGGTGAACAGATCCCCAAAATGAGGAACCCGCGGATGAATAAAAAGTTAGAAGAAAAGGAAGTACGAGAGAGACAATGTCCTGGGATCAGGGGGCTTACCATTCTCCTGTCTGCAGCCCTGAATCACCTTTTCCATAACCTTTTATTGAGATAGAACAAAAGATGCACCTGGGCCACAGGGTGGATATCAACTGTTTTAGCAAGAACAATACAACTCAATTACCATAGGCATGAGACCTGACCAGGTAGCCATCCTGTCACCATTCCTTTTCTACATAACACAGCAAAACATCTGGGGCGCAAGGGCTTACAAAGCTTTTGTTAGACTTCCTCCAGAACACAACAACCCAGGTCCTGCTATACCTAAGGCAATACATTGAAAGGCTAACTAAAGAATGCCCTTCTCCAAATGATGTGGCAGAACCATATCCCTCCCACTCTCCGCTCTGTCATCCAGCTGTGCCCTAGCTGCTGATAGCCACAGCTCCCTGTGTCTCCTCATTTAGGTCAAGCAGGAGGAGGAGGAGGATGACTTCCGGTAGCTTTTATGAGAGAAAACACTTTCTCAGCGCCTCCAGTAGATCTCTTCGGTCTCATGGACCCAAGTAACATTCCAGCCCTTTCTTGAACTAAACACTCAGCAAAGGGAACAAGACCTTTTTTACACTAATCGGGTTTACCTCTGGAGCTGAACAATCGTCTTCCGATTTTTCTCCTTGTTTTTTGGATGTGTATGTTCAATGTTTACATTTAATTAATTAGTACCTTTAGCAAAAGTAACCTAAAAGGCAAAAATGATCACACTATTTATAAGTATGCCATCTTGCTTAGAAAAAAATTACTAACCCAGGGATCAGAGCCAGCAATAAGACGCATGTTTAGAGTAGCATGAAAAGTATCTCTTTCAAATAGTCGTTGAATTTGTTCTTTTTGTTTTTTTGAGACAGGGTCTCACTATGTAGTTCAGGTTGGCCTTGAACTCACTATGTAGCCCAGGCTAGTCTCAAACTTGTGGTGATCCTCCTGTTTCTGTCTGCCAAGTGCTGGCATGATAGGCATGTGCTGCTGCACCCAGCTCTATGCTGCTGCACCCAGCTCTATCTGGTGGATTTTATGCATGTGGTAGATTGGTAGAGAATGGCCATAAATCACACCAAATCACACATCCATGGGTATCACTTGAGTATCACTCTCCCAAACTGACTCTCTAGGCTCAGTAAGTTGCTTGGCAGGTAACATGCTTCGGCCACTAGGCCATCAATGATTAAGACAGCAGAAGCTGAAAAGTCCTTGTGTCTCGGGGCTCACCCTTCCTGGCTTCCCTAGGAGGAGCAGCCCAGGTGAGCCTGCTGGGGAGAGGATCTCCATTCCTCCAACTGCTCTGCCACTACTCAGGGGGAAAGAGGAAGAAAGTGTATTGGACCCATGACATTTTCCAAAATATGTTAACATCTATCCCCTGGATCTTCCAGAAAGATGATTAACTACACTTAGAATAGCCTTTGTATTTGAGAGGTCTTAAATTTTGTTACACAAATCTAAGAATTGAACCTGGGAGTGTATATATTATGCCCTGGATCCAATTCCCAATGAAATAGGACAGGTTCCTCATGGAAGAGCAGATGGGTGATTCTCAGGCTCTAATCCATGATCTGTTACCCACTAGAGGTGTGGGTGTCCCTCTACCAATGCCCTCTTGCTAACAATGTATGGAACACAGTCTCCTTTTAACTCAGGGGCTCTGTACACTATAACAGTAGAGGGGGGGGCTGCTATGATGTCCCCAAGGACAAAAACAGCCACTGGTCAAAATCTTGTCCTAAGAATAGAGCCAATAAAACATAAGAACAGAGAAAAACAAAAACATAAGTATAATAATACCGTACTTCTCACCCAATAAAAAGATTCCCAGTTCCTAGCCCACCTCAGCAGGGCCCTGAACACTACTCTTGGCTAGCCTCAGTGACACACGCCTATCATCCCTGCACTCTGGGAGAGTGAGGCAGGAGACGTGTAAGTTCAAAGCCCAGCCTGGGCAACTTAGCAACTTGGCAAGATCCTACCTCAAAATAAAAAGTAAAAAAGAACTGAGGAGGTAGCTCAGTACGAAGTTCTTGGGTTCAATCAATCCCCAGTATCAAAAACATAAAATAAAAGATCAGGCCAGTCTGATCTCTTCAGGGCTGGGGCCCCTTCAGCTTTTCAAGCTGAGGTCTGTTCCTCACCTCCCTTTTCCTCCTGCGCCTCCATCAAAGGTTTTGTCACCACCTCACCTTCAGCTGCCATTATCACTGAAGCGAGTTCCCATACAGTCAGCAGCTCCACCCCACCCCCCAAATCTCAAAGTAAAGTGAGCATGAGACCACTGAAAACAGTTTATTCCACATTTGCTCTGGAATTCTGTTGATCAGGTGATGTCCATTTCATACAGAGCTGTATCACTATGCCCTGCAGGACCTTGGGCATGGGAGGGGATCCGGCCCTTCCCACACTGGAGTGAAGAGCAGCTGCCGGACAGCTGGGTCGCAACTGCAGCTCACGTATAAGAATGAATCAACTGTGGCCATTTCCATTTTAGCAAATAGCACAAGGACAACCTGTAGGTGAGCAAATTCCTCAGCACATGTTTTGCTTCCTGAACCAAAAGATTTTCCTTGGGTCCTCAACTTTCCTGTGGACAAGGTGCAACTAAAGAGCGATGATCCTGCTGTGAAATATGGTGTCCGGCATACTGCCACTGTCCTCCGCTAGGCAAGCTGGCAAGCGTGTCTGTCCTTTGCTTGACCAGCTGCAGTGACCTCAGTGTTTAGAGTGCTTTGCACACCACTGTGCAGGTAGGTGCAAAGTCACACATCTCAGCCTTGGGAAGACAAGAGGTTGTCCAACCCATTCTCCCCCTGGCCAATTAGACTAAGCCTTCCCAGAGGGGCCTTTACCTTCTTGGGAGAATACAGATTGGGTAATACTTCCTCAGGTCCATCCGACTTGTGTCAATAGGGCTCACTTTAATGATTACCATTACAGGAAGAGGGCTGGTCACCACCCACAGATCGCTTATCTGTGCACTGAGGCTTTTTTTAGCAGGACTATCCTACATGTGTGACTAGAGCACTGACACACAGGAAGTGATACATACAAACTCCAAACTCCAACTTGAGCATATCATCGATTTAGGAAATGCGTATAGTGACACTGGTAAGTATGAAAGACACAGATCAAGGGCCACCCAGAGAGCAGACCCTTCATAGTCATTCCTTATTCCTTTCTACATAAGACTTCTTGTGGGTGTTCATACCTCTGTACTTAACGGTTTAAGACCTCACTCTTCTTTACTGTGATTCATCTAATAGAAGAAAGAGAAGCTTAAGAGCAAATTGTGAGTCAGAATGGTTCTTTATGAATGCATATTAAGGAACATTTGTCATATTATGGCATAGTACAATCAGCCACAGAAAGTCAACTGAGGAGGAGCTTCTCAAAGAAAATAAAAAAGTAATAATAATGTTCACAAAATCTAAGTTTGTGGAGAAGAATGCTGTCAGCCTGTTTCCAGATTTGAGTTCATCTAACGCTGAGTTAAAAAACTGACCCATGCCCTTGTGACTATGTTGAAATTTTTAAGAAAGAAGGAAAACTCCTACAGTCCCCAAACACCCAGTGCATCTCAAGCTACGGGAACAAGAACACAGTGCTGGATTGAGCAACTCTGCTATTGCTACCGTCCTCACCGAGTCGGGAGGGGAACTGCATCTACTGGGGAGAGTTCCCAGCTCTCTCCTGCAGCACAGAACTGCTCTGTGTTGGGCTGAACGCCATGTGATCTAACCCATGACGAAGCCCGTTAAAGTTCCTCAGTCTCTGGGATTTTCACGGCTTTCTGGTGTAGAGATTGTAGTGAAAAGGCTGTTGGAGACTGAGGTCTTGATTCTGGAATATGCTCAATTCTGTATTTTTCAATGTATGGTGAAGCCACATCCCAAACCTAAGAAGCAAGGACAGGACAAAGTTGAAATATGGACAACATTGTTTCCGCATGCTGCTAAACACTGACTTCAGCCCAAGGCAAAACATCTTCTCTGCCTGAGTGGAACCAGAGTGATCGTTTGCTTGCTTTTACTTTGAGCCACTGACACATGACTGTGTCCATTAGTCGTTGGTTTCATTAAAGGCTTTAAAATTACAAAGTCCAAGAGTGTTGTAAGTTTTAAGCTGCTTTCTCTTCTGAAGCAAAACAAGCAGGCAAGCAAACAACAAACAGAATCTAGAAAATTCAGCCTGGACCAGACAGACGGGTGGATGAGTTAAGGATGGCTGCTGGTGGGTATGAGCTGACTGTGTTTTCTAAAGCAAGTCTTGAATGACAAAGGCACTTTATGGGATTTCTCCATGGCTCTATTTCCATGCCGTATGTGCTCCGTGCATGTGAATCTTGCTCTCAGCCCGGGGCTCAGCCCCATCAGCATCGCCTGGGACCGGATAGAATCTCAGCAGCTGCTCTGGACCTACTGAATCCGAATCTGCACTTTCACAAGATGGCCAGGAGATTCACGTGCAGGTTCAAGTGTGAGAAGCACAATCTCAGATCCTGTTTTTGTCTTTACCTCTGTTCACCAATGTGTTTACCTTTAAGCATAACATTTTTTTCAAGTTAAAGCCCTGTTTTTGGTTTGCAGATGCTTTTTCTCTGATTACCACTGACAGCCAAGGAGTCTTTCCTCCTCGATGACCTTAGAAAATGCATTCTTTCAGCAGGTAGTTGGCTTTCCCTCTAAGAGTGTAAGACGTGCTTAGGAAGGAGAGGTGTGAAGGTCAAAGGGGAAAGGAGCAGCTGCTCTGGGGGAATCAGGTGATTCTAGAACAGTAGGGGCCAACTTAGTGGATGAGTGTTGTTTTTCTTTTAAGATAAAAGATGTTAATGTATGAGTTGTTTTTTCTAAACTAAAACCTCAGTATTCAGGTCTAATTGCAGTATTGGCACTTTGCGATAAATAAGTGGGTTCGGGGTTGCAGTTTAGACAACTCTAAAAGTTCACCATCACAGTTCTAGGCAATATGATAGTTACAAATTAAAAGGCTAGAAGCACAGAGAGAGAGAGAGAGAGAGCGATCAGTATCCATCAGCTAAGTCTATGGTCAGTGTAACCAGAGAAAAGCACTAAGACCATATTTCACCTAGCAAGATAGGGGCAGGACCACATTGGAACAGGAGATGGGCTCAAGGCTCTTTGGAGTAACAGCCTGGACTTCAGTATCTACCCAGGACTATGCAACCATTGCACCTTACCTGGTGGTGGGAGTTGTGCTGACATCACTAGAACAGAAAGTTTTTTGAACAAAACAGGACATTTTTGGGAGCCGAGGTCTACGAACCTTCCTTCTCAATTTTGCACCATAAATATTTGTTCTAAAGCTCTCTTAAAATTCATTTCAGCTTCTATACCTTCGCTACTCAATATTTGGGTGCAACATGGGGCCCCCTGAAGGCTTCATAGTGGCCTTTGCAAGTTGTCTCTGTACTTTTATGTTCACTTTCAAGAAATAGCCAGGAAACAATAGAATAAGGATGTTTCTCCACATCCTCCCACTTTGCTTTCCCATAATAACCAAAACTAAGAAATAATCTTGTAGCCTGCTTGCCTTCTGCTCGAGGAGCAACCTGTGTGCTGCCTCGATGTCCGGGGCCATGAAGCGGTCTTTTATCCAGGGCCTACAGAGAAAGCATAGCAACTCATCAGCCAAACATGAAGTACTGCCAAGGTTCACAGTTTGAAATGGTGTAACTTCCAGGGACCTGTTGACTTTACCTTACAACAGAGCGCACCAGGTCATAGACCTTCTCCAGGGGAGTAGTTGTTTTCAAGGGGCGCAGAAACTCTATGCCCTGGCAGGCTGCAAGAAGCTCAATGGCCAGCACTAAAATAAAAATATCAAGACAATGACTGATTAACATCTGACTTCAGGCTTGAGGAGCTGACAACTATTACTAGCCAATTAACAGAGGATTGGTTCTCTGTCTATTGGTCAGGTAAAGTTGCCTTGATATCAATTATCAATTTAGGCCTGTGTTTCTAACACCTCTGCTGTATATAGTGGTGAGAAGGGGAGAATTGAGACATTTACCTGGACAGATTAGTAGGTTCCTGAGGAATCTGGCCTTTTGACTATACCTGCCAAATTTATCATTTCCCCTGTTCACATCCTCTACCAAGTTTTGTTGGCCAGGTTTGGGTAGGAGGGGAAGTCAGAACAAATGCCTAAACTTGATCTGGAGCCCAGCTCCATTAAATCAGTTTTCTTTTCAACAAGATCTTTTATTTCTCACAGTTTCCAAGTCCACAGGAATGAACTGTGGATACCAGACTAGAAGATTTGAACATGCTCCTAAGTCTGCAGTGGATTATTCATCCTGTCCCATTGTGACCTTTTTATACCGAGTGGGGTTTGTAATTTGCTCCATAAATTGAAAATCAAGAAACTGCATGTTTTTAATACTCCATTTGGGTGAAACACTTAAATGATCTGATCAACTTTAAGCTTCTACATTGTTTTCCTGGAAAGTAATGGGATCTAGAGTGGTTTAATCTTGAATTATGTTTCTATCACAATTCCTCATATTTTAGATCATATCAAGTATAGAGAAATATAAATCTCAGTATCTAAAATTTTTTGCAAAGTGTGGCACAGTTAGATTTTAGTTAAGAAACACTATGTAAGGTTTGTGTTATGGCAAAACTTTAAAGGTGGGAAGATATTTATTTCTAGAATGTCAGTTTTAGCAGATTTGGGAGTCTTCAAGCTTAAAGGCTTGAGATGGACTTTATGGAATTAGTTCCTGCTCAGTCCCTGACTCACTTGTTCATTACCAGGCTCTTTCAAACTGTTGGTGAAGGTCTTTGATTCAAGTTTCCATACCAGGCATTTCAAGCCAAGTGAATAGAGTGACGAAAACCAACTGAAAATTTACATGAGGTTAGAAATAGGAAACAGGTGATCATTTTGATCAAAGAGGCGGAATGGAGAATTGTTGGGTAAGGGAGATGTTTTTTCACATAAAGCCACTTAGATGGTTGGAATAAATAATGGTATATTGCCAAACGAACCACGTCGTTGCCTAACCCCCAGCTTCACAGGTGTTACAAAGATCTCACTCACTTGCACCTCCTCAACTCACAAGGTTCTTCCTGAGATAACTTCTGTGAGAGCGCTTGTACAATAGTCTTTCAAATGGGGTCAGGAAACAGCCTGGGGGCTTATTTTTTGTCACTGCAGGGAGTGGGTTAGACAGCAACCCAAGCCAACATGTAGGGTAAAATCCTAGCGCCAGCATTGAAGGGGTGTATGTTTGCGCCCATTACTTAACTTCTGCTTTGGTCTTCTGACCTGTACAATGGGGCAGTAGTACCCACCCTTACGAGTTATTGTGCACATCAAAGGGTTGCAACACTGAAAGCCCATAGTAAATGCTCAGAGAGTGTTAAAAATATGGCACTGTTTTATAGATGAAGAACAGCTGTCTCATGGATAACGCCAAAACAGAAAAGAACCTGCAGAGTTAATATTCACAAGGTAAATGTAAAACATATCAGAAACACCTTGTCAGCACCTCTGCAACATTCTGCCGTCCATAGCCTGCAGTTCTCCCTGGAGCCATCAACCAGAACATAAAAACCCTGCCCTTCTTCGGTAAAACTTAAGGAGGCCAATGGATCTTGATTTAGCTGGATGCTTCTTATACAGCTCCCATTTATTTTGAACTAACCAGATATCCCGTGGCCTAGTAACCATCTCCAAACCTCCAAAACCAATTTTAAAGTACTGAAAATATCTGAAGAGTTTTATTTTCTTCATCTTAACAGAGTGTGACTTACACGAATTAAATCTATCCTGAGGAAACAAATAACAGTACTACTTAGATGGCAAATATAGCCTCAGGGGTTTCAAAGGTGAACCCTACTCCTTTATCTGCCTGTGAGGCTAGTTGATAGCTGTGTTCTCGGCATTAGGGAAAGACTGCTTCCGTTGCCTTTGCGTTCCTCTCCCTCACTCCAAGAGACCTTCCACCTGCACTCTTCAATCCAGTCTCTTCAAAAAGGTTTGCCTCCTCCCTCCAGCCCGTCTTTGTACTCCAGGTCCCTCTCCTCCCCGTGCTCTCCTTTCTGAGCTCTGCAACTACCTTACTGCAGAGAGCATTGACCTTCATCATTAACCCCAGTTCTTTCCAGAGCTTCGGCATCTGTACCCGAGTAACCTGTAATTGTTACCAGCACGATGCATCCAAAAATGATTTATTTTGTGCATATACCACTCCTTTCCCTTGCACTAGTGCTACACACACACACACACACACACACCCCACACACACACACACACACACACTAATCAGCTCTATGGGTTGTTCAGGTCTTAATCTTAAATATTTCATTGGAGATGATTTTCTGCCCCCTTTATACTAGATCAAGTTCAGTTCTTTTTTTTTTTTTTTTTTTCTTTTTGAGACAGGTTCTCATTGTGCAGTTCAGGCTGGCCTTGAGCTCACTTTATAGCCCAGGCTAGCCTCAAACTTGCAATGATCCTCCTGCCTCAGCCTCCCAAGTGCTGGGATTACAGGCATGCACCACCATGCCCGGCAAGTTGAGTTCTTTACACTTGACCAGATCAAGTTATGTCCTCCTACAACTCTATTCTTCAGTTAAAGTTTTCTCAAGTGTTTAAAAGGTTGCCAAGTTGGTATCCACCATTTGTCTCTCTGCAAGAGGGCCGAGCCGGGGATATAGCTCAGTGACACAGTGCCTGCCTGGCAGGCATAAGGTTGTGAGTTTGATTTCTGGTACAAAGAAACAAAAAGGGCCGAAGGCAGGTGAACTCACTGTTTAATTACAGGTGGTTGCCTCTGCACCCAACCAGGTGGAAAGATGTCTTTCTATGCGCCCATACTAGTTTCCTGTACAATGATAAGCAGGTTCTTATCTTTTACTTTATATCTAGTCCTACTGGATTCCAAGAGTTATAGATGCTTGCTAAATATCTGTAATCAAAACAAACTAATGAACAGCCTTGAAACACAAATTGCTATTTTTTTTTCTTTTGCTAACTAAACTTCCGCGATATAAAGAGAAGGAGCGAATAAAACCTGATGTGGCAGATCTACCATTTGGACCTATAGTCATACAGACATTTGAATGCCAAGTCTGTACCAAGCACTATTCTAGGTGCTCCAGGGCCTTGTAGGGATGTGACTAAGACAGACAAGGTCCCTGCCCTTGTGGAGCTTAAGTTTTAGGGCAATAGGCAAATAACCCTAACTATGTCAGAGGTAGGGGGCGCTACTGGAAAACACAATGAAAGGGCAAAGAGCAGCAGTCAGTCCTTCAGCTGAGGCTGTCACGGAAGACATCTGAGAGGAGGAACGGGAGCTGCCACACTGGAGTGGGGCAGGGAGCCATGAGCAGACCTTGGGGACAGGGCTGGGTGGATGGTCCAGCGAGGTGCAGAGGTAGGGATGTGCTCACTGGCAGGTACACAGACAACAGCGTGGTTCCAGGGTAGACAACAGGATGGAGTGAAGAGGCCAGATCATCCGGGGTTTCACAGACCCCAGGAAGAGGGGTGGGCTTTGTTGTGAGCACCCAGAAAGAAGTGGCAATTTTCAACAAGGAGAATGGTGTGGTCTACATTTTCTTTGTAGAAGCTCATCTTGTTTTGTTCTGTATAGTGATTATAGAGAAACAGTGAAAACAAGATTAATCAAGAGATGCCAGGATTGCTTGGGCATCATTGGAAGATGGACTGGACAGGGGATGTGAGGACAGACAAGGGCAAGTCTTTAAGGTTTGGGTCAGCATGACATGTCGCATGGGGAACCATCTGGAGAGTGAGCATGTACCATACACTGTGGTTGATAACAAGGGCTGGTGATGAGGTCGAATAATCGGCTCCCTCACATAGTGCTGCTGGGAAGGAAGCGTGGTGTGGCCACTTGGAAAACTGTCTGGCAGTTCCTCAAAAAGATGAGTGTAGAGCCATCCCATGACCCATCAATTCCAGCCCAGAGAAGTGAAGACCTGTGTCTGCACAGATTTGTACGTGTTCACCACAACATTGTTTATATCAGCCAAAAGGTGGAAGCAAACAAGCACCCTTCAACCAACGAAAGGATACCCAAAATGTGGTTGATCCCCACAAGAGAATGATATTTGGCCCCAAAGGAGGAGGAAGTATTGACACAAGCTACAACATAAGTGAACCCTGAAGACATTAGGCTGCCTGAAAGGAGGCGGTCACTCAGATGACATATTGTCCAATTTCAGTGACATGAAATGCCCCAAGCAGGCATAAACATAGAGACAGAATGTACATCAGTGGTTACCTAAGACTGGAGAGGACAGGAAGAACGGGAATGTGTTGTTTAGGGTTCTTGGAGGCCAATGAAAATATTCTACAATTAATTGACTGTGGTGTTGGTCACTATAGCTCGGTCACTACATCAACATCACTGTTTTTTAAAGAGAAAAAATAAAAATAACAATAAGCAGAGTTTCAAAATAGGTTAGTAGGAGTTACAATAATTAATGCATTGCATATTATTGTCTTTGTTGTAGTTATTCAGAGTACAAGATATAGGCGTGATATCTTGCCCAAACAATGTCAGTACAAATGTCTCTTTTCCATGAACTAAGAGAAACTAGCTGTATAACTATCTTTACTATCTTGTGTATAAATATATATCTTTTCTTTTTCCCTTCCTTCCATTCCCCTTTCCCCTATCACGGCTTGTTTTTTTCTTTTGAACAGTTTCTTCCAAATTTACAATAGCTATTGATGAGCTGTACATTTTAAATCAGTGGGTGGAAAGATGTATGAACTGTATGTCAAAACAGGTGAAGCCAAAAGAAGAACACTCAAGTCTTCTATATATTTTAAAATAGTGATGCCCTTGTTATCCAATAGTATTTGTGCAATATTGCTGTGTAAGCTTAAGAATTTAGAGGATGTCTCAAGGAAGGTGATTTTCATGAAAAACTTGCAAGTAAGGCAGAGAGGGAGTGGCCTAATACACCTCTCCCTATGATGCACATTTGTCAAATAGATTGGACCTAAATCTTGCCAAATCTTTATGGTAGCTGAGTGTGGTGGCATATGCCTAAAATAAACTCAGCACTTGGGAGGATGCAGCAAGAGGATTGCTACAAAATGGAGACCAGCCTGGGCTACACAGTGAATTTAAGGCCAGCTTGAACTATATATATATATATATATATATATATATATATAGAGAGAGAGAGAGAGAGAGAGAGAGAGAGAGAGAGTAAGACCCTGTCTCAAAACAACAAATAAAATAAAAATCTTTAGGGTCAATTGCCTGAGACAAAGAACAAGGTAAAAGTGACACCACAGGGAAGCTACGAGGTAAATCCAGAATGTCAGTCTTGCTACAGAAAAACTAACCTGATTTTTCAATTAATCTAAAGCACAAGGAAAAACAAAAAAACAAAACATAGCAAAACAAAGGAACAATAACAACAACAAAAATGGACAAGGGACTGTCCTAGACCAAAAGAAGCTCAAAATCATGACAGACAAATTTAAAACATCAACCTGAATTCTGATTTCAACAAATCTACCATAAACGTATTGAGATCCTGTAACTAGGAAATTTGAATATATATCTGGTGGTGATACCAGATATATTGTGGAATTTTGTTGTATGTGATAATGGCTTCCTTGGCATAGAAGAAAGCATTCATATTTGAGAGAGAAAGTTTATAGAAATAAAAATGATTGAACACTGAGATTTGTTTAAAAGTAATTTGGAAAAAGAGAAAGCAAAAGTGAAGTAACCCTGCCGCTGAATCACAGCGTGGTGCATGAGGGTTTGTGGTGTTACTCTCTCCACTTTTAAATATGCTTTAAAGCTTCATTTTTTAAAAAAAGCCTGCCAAGCTTATCTCTGCAAGGCGTTTCCTTTGCAGTCCCCAGGGAGCATCAGAATCATCTGGAAGGCAGCAGGCCTGGGAGGGGCCTGAGAAACTGCATTTTAATGAGTCCCCAGGTCAGGCCTCGCTGAGACTGCCTTTGGGGACCCTCCTCCCGGACTCGCCAGGCATACCTTGCTCCACGTGTTCGATGACCCTGAGGGCTTTCCTGGCTGCCCACCCGCCCATGGAGACGTGGTCCTCTGTGGCGGCGCTGGTGGAGAGTGAGTCCACAGATGAAGGGTGGCACAGGGCCTTGCTCTCGGAAACTGCAAGAGACCAGAGCTAGCTAAGAAGTGCTCCTATGAGGATGAACTGCCTGTGGCTTTCCTAAGGCCTTCACAGAAGCCAGGGGTGCTGGTGCATGCAGTAATCCCCACACTCAGAGCATTGCAAGTTCGAGCCCAGTCTGGGCGAATTAGTGACTTGATGAGACAAAGCCTCAAAATTATAAATAAATAAGGCTAGGAATGTAGCTCAGTGCAAAGGCTTTGGGTTCAATCCTACTAGTTAAAAACAGAAGAAAGAAAGAGAGAAGAAGGAAGGAAGGAAGGAAGGAAGGAAGGAAGGAAGGAAGGAAGGAAGGAAGGAAGGAAGGAAGGACAGAAGACAGAGAAAAACCAGCACTCTGTTTGGCCTGGAAGATGCTGTCCAGGAGCTCTTGGTCAAGTACCAAACCTGGTACCAAACACCAACCAGCACAATTTTCCTTTGGTATGAGGAAAAGGAATCTATGAGAAGCATCCGGGCAGAGGCTGGACCTGCAGACCTCGGACAAGATGGACTGTTTCAGGCTGTCAAAATGAAAGAAGTCTGTGTTTGGAGTTTAAGTAACCAGAGAGGCCTCTGGAAAGTGAGGGGACTCCTATCCTAGCGCCTCCAAACTTGATCAATGTCCCAGGGATCTTGTTTTAATGCAGATATGGGTTTAGGGTAGGGCCTGAGATTCTGTGGTCTCACAAGCTCGAAAGTGACACCACTTTGTGGTCTGAGGACTACTCTACCGAGGACCTTCTCTCCTCAGCTTCAGAAGTCATAACAGATCAAACTCAAACTTGAAGCAAACCTCCTGCCTCAGCCTCCTGAGTGCTGGGATTACGGGCAGGCAGCACCACGTAGTCCCAATGCTTTATATGAATTAATCCATTTAATGCTAAAAACAGCCCCACCAGGTAGACTTATCATCCTCATTTTACTCAGGGGTAACTGAGGATCAGTAGCACTGAGAGACTTGATGTGACCTCGCTAGATAACAGGAAGGCTGGGATTCCAATCCAACCTCTGTGCTCTGAATCACCAACCACCTTCTGGGTTAATTCTTGCCTTTTGGGGAAGGATTATTGGAGAAAAAAATAGGCTAAGTATGGATTTCACATAAAACACAAATAATCTTTGAAGTAAGTATGTCCCAAATAATTCAAACTTAACTGGGCGTCCTGAGGTTTTGTTTGTTAAATCTGGCGGCCACATACCAAAGTGAGAACGTGGATTTGGGAGCTAAGGTGCCTGGGTTTGAACTTGCCTCTATATTTGACTGGTTGTGCAACACCGAGCAAATCAAATGACTTCTCAGTTCTCCAGATGTTCGTCTGCACAATGGAAACAGTCACGGTACCTCCCTTGTGGCACTGTTGTGGTGACTGAGTCAAAACCAGTGAGACCTTGAGCACTTGGTTCGTGCCAGGCCTGTCCTGCTGTGCTACTTACGGCCTGCACCTCACACCGTGGAGTAAGAACTCAGCTGTACTGAGGTTTAACCTTCTAAGAGGGCCTATTTCTTGCAAGCATTTTGTAGGCTGCATTAATGTCTTTATCTATGGGGTGGCTGGCAGATCGGACACAATGTCTCCAGAGTTTAATCATTTAGGTTGGTTTAAGATTCACTAAGTCTTTGTCTCTTCTCCTTCGGAGAGTTTTCAAATTCAGTTTGGAAACAAACTCAGCATGTAGCGTTTCGTGTACAGTTTTCCTAGATGACGTCAAAGGAGTCCCTCTGCTACGTGCACACGATGTGAGGACGGAAAAGGAAGTGGGGAAGCGAGAGATCTCATTCAAGGGCAAGATTGGACGCTTCCGTCCGAAGGCCCTCAGGAGGGCGGGCTCGAGCACAGGGACGGAAGTGTCTTACCGAGGGCCGCAGCTGTACAGTGGGCTATCATGAAGCCGGAGTTCAGACCACCTTCGGCCACCAGGAAGGCGGGCAGTTCGCTGAGGGAGGGGTTACAGAGCCGTTCAGTTCTTCTTTCGCTAATCGCAGCAAGTTCATGGACGCCAATGGCCAGATAGTCTAGGGCCTGAAAGAATGCCTCATTTCATTGGCCTGTATTGGAATATGTATTTGGAGCTAGGAGCAATTTTTAAAAGCTTACTTTGGCTGGGTATTCACCATGGAAGTTTCCTCCAGAGATCGTCTCTCCCCTACTGGCAAATACCATCTTTCAAAACGAGTTAAGATTGAACATAACACTTGTGCATGACTTCCAACGTAACTCCGGCCCCGCTGGCTTGTGTTTAATACAGAAGTGGCAGTCTTTGTGCGAATGTGGGGTAAAAGGAAAGAGAGAGGTCTTCCTACAAGCAGTGTTGACAGAAAGGCGCATAACAGCAAAATAATAAAAAACACATGAAAGGTAAATAATGTACACCCACCTGGGGCCCAAGACACACAAAACGTAAATGGTGCCTTCTCTTGAGATTAAAGATTTCCACACACCACAACTGGAATAGCCTGGTGATTCGTATCAGCAGAGAAAGTTTATAGGTTCAAATTAAGGCTAAGAACCAAGCTACCTGTCTGAAAGCAAATTCTATTCCTTCAGCAGGACTGTGAGGTTGAGTTCCATAGAAGAGTCCCTTGAGAGGCAAACTTTGCTGGTGAAGAAGCTCTGAAATACCTGCAGCCATCAGTGCTGCAAAGTTTTCCAAACTCTGTACGTGGTGATCCTGTCAGCCATCACCAACAGATGGCTACTGATGTCTACACAAATCCATTTAAAATAGGAGGCAAATTCAGACTCTCTAAATAGTCTTGTTCTCAGAGATAATGCCAATCTATGATACTTTCCTAAAACCAGTAAGCATTCAGGGAGGTACTGTGGCAGACTCTTCTTCCTTGTTCTAAAAAGCTATTTTTGCCCACTGGGCGAAACAAAATAGTTGGCCCCTTGCATGAACAGATTTGGTATCTGTCAATTCAAACAACCTCAGGGTGAAAATATTCATGTTGAAAAATACCCACTACGGCCATAGTATTTGTATTATATTGGGTATGAGAAGTAATCTAGAGGTGATTTTAAAAATATGGGGGATCTGCGTGGGTTCCTGTGAATATGATACCACCTGATCTAGAGGACTTGAGCATGTGCAGATTTTGGTTGTCCACAGAGGGGTCCTGGGACCGAGCTCCTACAGATATGCAGGGACAACTGCTCACTATGGATTCACCGGGAACTCGCTCTGTGTGAGAAAATTTTGAATTTTCAGTGTTGGAGATGCGTGTGTTACATCAGTTTAGTAAATTTGGAGCAACTCCTGCACACAGAACCTGGCCTCTTAGGTATCACTTTTACTCTTGTGCTTGAAGCTGCCCCAACCACAGGCCTTCTCTGCCCTCCATTCTCTGAATCTGTGTAGCAAGTAATCTCCGCACTAATTGAGAACTTAAACATGTTCTCTTGCCACTCAGTTATTCCAAATCTATTTGCTATTAAATTATAGCAATCAAACCTTAACTCTTGTCATATCCAGTATTATATAATAGGTGCTTTGTATCTGCAACACACAACCAAGAAACATATTTTTTCAGGCAAGATCAGTACTGTAGGGAAACTACCAAGTATTAGCTTATTGCAAGTTCATCTATAGTGAAAGCCTTTTATGAGAAACTAAAGGACTTTGGGCTGAAATTCTTGCTGAGACAAGGGGCAGGAGAAAAATTTGGTAAGGGACTATCCCTGTCTGTGATAACTAGTAATTTTTTTTAGTATTTTTTGAACTCTAGAAGATACTCTTTAAGGTCTAAATTATGTAAGTGGACAATGGATACCACTCCTCTACCACACAAGAGTGGATGTGTGAAGTAAGATTATACAATGTTCATGAAACTACTACTCTCCTGATGGTGAGAGATCCACAGTCCTGAAGACTATTTAGTGTGGGTTTGGATTAACTGTGAAGCAATCGGAGAGAATGTAAAACACCTCCCAAGGTGGGTTTGTCAGGAAAGACACACTAAAAGCATCTTTGAAGACAGGCGACACGGAGATTGTGTAACCCCTATTAATCCTGCCTATACTAACTCTGCACTTTCTCTAGCAGTAAGAACCAAGGCAGGTGTGGAATGGGAAAAATAGATTACTAAGAGGTTTGGCTGCCTTCAAAGGCAGCGCTGTCTCTGTGAAGACTGTTCCCTGCCTGATCACCTGCCCTCTAGGGAACTAAGCCATCAGGAAAACCACATGGCTCTGGGTGAGAGGCCCACTAAGGAGGAAAGAACTCCATCCTCAAGAAATGGAAGCATTCTTTTCATTGTTTGGACGACTATGAGAACAGTGGGCTGGACTAGCGTCCACCTAGAAATGAAAACTTGGGAGGGGAGAAGCATAGTTCTCATCAGACTTCGGTAAGTGGTTGAATGCTGCCTTCTGTTTAGTGCATCTGGTCACAACAGAACCACAAGGCCTGGGCACAGGGAGGCCAACCTAGTGGCTCTCTGAAATCATGTTTGTGACGTGGGTCTTCACAGTTCTATGAACAACCTCAGCAGTGGGCTTTGGGTCCCATACCTTTACGAAATAGCTCAGCCAGGAATGGAACTCTCTCCCTTCATCTCTCATGGGTCAGTTTTGAAAGTAAAACATGTTAGACTTAGAACCTAAAAGTAGGCTCATTAGGCCTGCATCTGCCACTTACCAGCTCTGACCTGGAGAAAGTCACTTAAGCTCTGAACCTCAGGGACTTACTCATTTACCTATGGAAAGGGATAACAGAACTGAGATGTTCCACACAACGGCTGCATAGGCAGACCCTAAAATTACCAGCTGGAGAGCTGTAACTGAAGATTAGTGGACATTCAGAGGATACAGGATTATCTGTTGCACTATTCAGTTCTGTGGTAATAATGTCTTTCACGAATGCTATTGTGTCATTCACCACACCATGGACCTAAAATACAACCAAAATAAGATATATGACCAACTGATTCCATTGCAAGTATCAGTATTCTTATAACATCTTCAGTCTTTCCCTGGAAAGTGCTTTGCAGTTATAACCATGAAAATTATACTTGGCTCATTTAGAATATGAAGATAACTCTGATAAACCTTTTGAGTTCTCACTGAAATAAATTAGAATAAATCAATTACAATATGTATTCACATGAGAGTAATCTACACAAAACAGCATGGTGTAGGAGAAAGGATATCACAGAGGATTAGGGGTAGAAAGTGAGTGAGTTACTTAAGTTTATATTGAAACAGAAACAGACTCAGAAAACAGTTAGTAGAGCTTACCTGACAGTTTGTGAGAAGAATCTAAGACAGTGCAGACAAACTCTCAGATATGACTCACAGGGATCATTGGGAGGGTGCTATCGAAGAGGTTAAATTCATAAAGCATAAGGTGCCACTTTAGAAGATGCGTGGTCAAGAGGCACATAAGCAAGGCAGTCAAACTCAAGATCAGCACACACTTTCCAGCCTTGCCCGCTGTCTGGCATCTCTCAGAAGTCGAGAAAAGTAAGGATCTAGCTTTGTGACCCTGGGCAAGGTACTGAACTCTGAGCCTCACTTCCCAGGTGCAGAGTGGGTCAAAGTACCTGTTTCATAGTTGGGAAACTTTAAGGACTTGACTCATAGAAGACACTGATCATGGCCCCTGTCACACAGAGTTGGCCCTCACCCTGAGCATAACAACAAGGTTATAAGCCAGGACAGATTCTTCAGTGTAATTAATCTGATATTTTTTTCTCACAGTCTTCTTTTCCTGGTCCTGGAGATGGAACCCAGGGCCTCACACATGCTAGGCAAGGGCTACCACTGATCTCCATCCCCAGCCTTCTGGAGATATTTTTATCTGTTGTTTAATCAGCTAGCTAGCAAAAAGCATGCTGAATAGAAGGATATGGGGAGGACTCCATATCACACTCTAGACTAGAACTTGGCCCAAGGTGATACTGTTACTTAAAATGCCTCTTATCAGTCACCTCAAGTGAATGAATCCTACATGTGTAATCTGGGCAGCCTAATATCCACTCTGGTCATCTGCATTTTTTAAATTTAAGCCTCACAAGATAATTTATAAAAATTTATCTCTGACTATGAAAGGGAGATAAGGTATACTCATGGAGATGGGTGCTCCCCAGTTCAGGGAAAACCAGTAAAACTCAACTCCCCTTAGCTGCTGCACTAAATGAACAGGGTGAGTTGTCCGCTGGACTCGGAAAAGCAGTTGATCAAAGCAGTTCAAAAGAAAACAGATTGGTCTCTAGAGTAGAAAGTTTACAGTTAGAGAAATGAAAGCAGGACATATACAATTTTTAATGAAGGTAGTAAATAAAAAAATTTTGGTTTATAATTGGCCATGGCATGATTTTCTTTTTTTTTTTTTTTTTTTTTTTGCGTTACTGGGGATCGAACTCAGGACCCTGCGCTTGCTAGGCAAGCTCTTATTCCACTGAGCTGTATCCCCAGCCCGGCATGATTTTCTAACACATTCCTCTTTTTCTGTTTTTCTCCCCCTGAACTTGAAGAAACCAAAGAACCCTGGTTGGCTTTTTTATTTTACCTGGGGACAACAGCGCAAGGTGTATGCATCCTGAACGCGATCACAGAACCTGTGGCTCTCTGTGGGAGAGGTGGGGGAGAGGAGGAGGAAGAAATGATCAATTCTTCCCACTGAATACATAACCAAATGAGCCCACTCACGCAAACGCGTCAGACCTGCTATTTCTGATGGGTGGTGATCCGAGTCCAAGAGTGACCGAAATCGAAAGGCAACTTCAATCTGCCCACGATGGGGCCGAACAGCATGGATGTCTGGAATTGAGGAAGGGGAAAAGGTCTGAGCAGGTCTGATCCTGCAATGAGCTCAAGGTGCTGGCTCCCTGGAAAGTTGCACGGGTCCTTACCCACCGCACAAAATTAGAAACTTGATTCCAAAAGTGAAACCATCCTTATGGATTTTATTCTTTCTCCTTTAAATATTGACTGTAAACTATGCATTGAGCTTACTTGGAATTGAACTCAGGACACTGGGCCCATCTTTAAAAGAACTAGGTCAATCACAGCAGGGAACTGGAATAGTGGCCTTTTCAGTCAGTCCTACTTCTCTGGAAGGAAATTCCCTGTGTTCTATGTAAGCTACTCCGACACTTCTGTAGTTTTCCCCTTCCAATTTTGTAATCAAGGCCAATCCTAATCCAGCTTTAAAGTCCTGTGGGAAGATTCCTAAAACCTGTAGTTTGATACACTGGGTGATGTGGAGCAGGTCACTTAACCCTCCAGGTCAATGTCTATAAAATGTGACCATTGGAAAGACCGAATATGGCAAAACTCGGAGGAGGCCCTAGAAATACTGGGAGCCAATGGGAAACTGGGTTTTCTCCATCTTCCAAACCACTCCACTCTAAAGACCTCAACGAACTTGTCCCACCGGCTTGGCCTGAATGAACCACTGAGTGGAAGAACCCTGCTGACCAGTATCGAAGGCTTTGGTGGTGCCCTTCAGCACCTCAAGGGTCAGGGCGGCCACGATGTCAGCTTGCCGGGCAATGGCACTGGCTCTCTCCACAGCTTCACAGCCCAGGGATGTGATCATCTGTGTCCCATTGATGAGTGCCAAGCCCTTTGGGGAAAGAGAGAAAAGTTCCCAAGTCTATTATCATAAACCTTCATACAAGTGGATTTTGCATATTTTGCTTTTGTAAGAGAAACATTAGCTGATCAGCAGAATTGTTGGTCTGTGTTTTGTAAAGTGCAGGGCAGTGATGCTTATTTAGACAGTAGAAGAATGTGTGCCACCAGACGTGAAATCATTAGCACAAATCTGCCCAACAGAATATCTGTAGGATGACCCATACTCAAGGCAGCCATGGAGAGCTAGAGCAGGGCCTGCAGGTACAATTTTTAGCTCTTTATTTTGCCACATTTCTTCTTTAATGTCTTACAGTTGTAGGTAAGATATCCAAAATCAGCTCTGGTCCAAGCCTTTTGGCTCAGAACAGCGTTTCTCAGGGGTCCTTAGAGAACTGGTTTTGAAGTTTAAGTTCCTAAGAGAATCCCCAACATTTGTGGCATGAAGAATCTTTTAAACACTCATGGGAGGGCCTTTTCTTCAGTGGGCATCTTTCCGCCAACATGTAGGTCGTGTTTGCTTTAAGGAGACAGCAAGATTATTATAAATCGGAATAGAGTGCACACATAAAGACTTGTTAACATGAACAAATTTCCTTGAATCTCCTTACCTCTTTTGGTTTCAGAACAACTGGTTTCAGTCCTTGGGCTTGCAGGACCTGCAGAAAGATTTAAAGTATGAACATGGGCACCAAATGCAGTATCAACCTGGTGCCGATTTTGTATGAATTCCTGTAAGAGCTCTTCATGCATGTCCCAAAGTCCATTTTGTAAAAGATTTGGTGCAAACAAATTGGCTGTGTTCATGTTTTCTGCTCTGGTCTCCAGTTCTGACTTTTAGTCTAAAAGCAAACTTACCTTCCAAATAACTTTTGCACGTACACAGTGAGGTCTACCGTCTACACAATCAATTTCAGTTTCTAGGTCGTTTGCGTTCAGCCTTTGCCTGTGGTATTGCTGGCTGCAGACATAGCTGCCCTACGGGAAGGCTGGGTTCCTCGAGCTCTGTCCACGTGCCTCGCCCCCTGAGCTTGACCTAAAGAGTCCTGTGACTTCATCTGTGCTTTCTCTGGATACGGACAGACCCTCCCAGCAGGCCACGGGTGACAAATCTGTACACAGCAATGAAGAGGGGGTTGTGGAATCTCCTCCACAACACTTGGAGACAGGGTCCTGGAGCAAAGGAGAATGCTTTTCCCCTGAGATAAAAGGAGTGATTCAGCTAAGGTCCCTCTCAGGATGGAGGAAGAAGTTAAAGCCAGACAGACAGAGCCAGCACCGCCGCAGGAGATCCAGGCACAGTCAGCAGCGCTGTCCTCGGGTGTTGGGCTGGGCCTGAGTGGGAACAACAAAGCCAGACCAGCTCAGGAGCAATTAGAGTAACAATGGGCTGCATGTTCCAGGATGTCGGGAGGGTGGAGGAGACAACCGACAATCATCCACTGAGGTGCTGGGAGAGCAGGAAACACAGGGAGGTAGAGAAAAGGACCGCTGGGGCAGAGAGGGCAGCTTCCTAGCCAGCTCTTTGGAAGGAGACCTGGGGATAAGGCAGGTGGGGAGGAGAAGAATTCACTCGTGCGGAGCCCTCTGCCTGATACCCAGTGTGTTCCAGCCGCAGGCGACCTCTGGTCTCAGTGATAGACAGTGTGGGTAGGAGGGCTGAGGGGATCAGAGGACAAACACGACTTCTGAGGTCACATTAAGCCTAGACTGTAAGTCAGAAGGATAAGGGGAAGCATTGTAGGTTTAACCTAACCGGAGCACGGGTAGATTGGCTGTTTAGAAAGGTTGGGCTGGTGGCTTTGTGAAGGTCGTTAGGGAAACACTACCCATAGAGAAATAATCAAGAAGAGGAGGCACAGAAGAAAGATGAGCAGTGTCCCCCCAAAGAGTAATCTAACCCCTCAATCTGTTCCTCCTCCTTGGCCCTCTGCCCCTTTTACTCGCTGTTACACAACCTCCTAGGAACTGATCAGAAATAACTCTTAAAATAACGTGCTTTTTTGGTACCGGGAATCAAACTCAGGGCCTTGTGCTTGCCAGGCGGGTGCTGTAGAATGATGCTTACACTGCCCTGAGGGGTTTGGATATGCATAAAGCAAGCAATAAAGCTTCATGAAAAACAGGCTTTTCTGCTTAGCTGCAAGGAGGGAGCTTGGTGAAAAATAGCACCTGCTTTCCCAAGTAATGAGGAACTATGCTCCACAGCTCTGTCCTGGAGAGGACCAGCCCTACATATGATTTTATGACACTTGTGACCAGTGGACACCGGAAGTGTTGTGGGTGCAGAGTTCCTGGAGTAACACTAGCAACAGTATCTTTTCCTCAACGGGGCCTCCAAATCTTGGGAGCTGACACCCAAGGAAGGTAACAGCCCTGCCTCGTCTGACTTCCATTGATCCTGTAAGGGTCACAGTGGTGCCCTCACTGGGCTGTGGTAAAGCTAAAGTGACAGAAAGCGCACAAAAGTACCCAGGGTCCATTGTGGGCCGGTGCTGTATAAAAGTCTTACATATTTGGCGTCCGCCCAACCGCTCTTTGGAGACCACATCTTCCCTTCTCCAATTAGCCCAAGAGCAAGATGAGAGAGCGGGGCGAGGTCTCCACTGGCACCAACGGTTCCTTTCTCTGGGACATAGGGCAGGCAGGAGGCTGTGGGAGAAGCAGACACCAGTGACTTCAAGGGGACTTACTTGGTTCTGGTAATCCTTGTGTTACCAGTGAAGACCGCCCCACCTACAACGAGGATCACTTATGGCATAAATATCTGTGCAGAGACAACTCCTCAAGCACAGCAAATGACCCAGCTGAGCTACTACAGAAAGAGAGGGCTAGGGCGCAGGGAGGACAAGAGGAGGAAGGAGACAAGGGAAGGAGGGAAGGAAGAACAGCATCCCACCCCCATAGAGAAGCCTTCACAATGCGCAAACGCTAATCTGATTGAATTATTCCACATCCAGGAATTCTAACAATGTATCGCAAAGACATGCTAGGTAGTAGGAGTTGAATTAGGTGTTGCTTATTACAGCCTTGTCTATAAGAACTTAGAAATGACCTAAATATGGAAATAAGGGACACTCATGTGATCAAATGGTATGTAGCAGTCAAAAGCTATTGGAAAATGTTTGGAAATGCAGAAATGTCTACCTTAAAACATTCACACAATGTCTTCTTAGAAGGTGAGGGTACCCCTAAGTGTTAACATGGTTCCTCGGGATGGTAAAGTCACAGGCAACTTAGTCTCTTTCTTTTTTTGCCAATCACGCAAGCTGTCACCCCTTCACACTCCTCCTTTTTGCTCTTGCTGCTTTTACTGTTTTCTACTGCCATGATTTCCCTCTGCCTTGTGCCACTCTGCCTTAGAGCTGGCTGAGTATGGACTGAAACCTCCACAAACTGTAAGCTAAATAAGCCTTTCCCTCCTTCATTTTGGGTATCAGGTACTTTGTCTCAGCAACAAGAGAGAAGTAACTAAGAATTTGGCACCACTTAAACGTGAACACGTACTGTTTTATGAGAAACTCCCCCCAAATCACCAAAATAGGACTCCACTAGGAGGGCATCGCACTGCCCTTCACTGGTTGGCAAGTGGTACTTATGAGTGACGTGTGCCCCTGCACAGGAACCTGAGTGTGAGGCCTGCTCTGTGTGACTGCACAGCTCTGCCCCTCCTACTCCTTTCCTTGTGAAGCTGACCTAGGTTTAGCCTTAGATGTGCTCCCCAAGCCTTGCAAATCCAGTCTCTCATCAAAGGAGAGGCTGCAGGGCTGAGCTGCATAATGTGCCGCCGCCTCAGCGGCTTCCGATTGATGAGTGTCCTCTCTACATTTCTGTTCTATCTCAGCAAGTGGTTGGATTTCAGCATGCAAATCTAGCTGCAAGATCACCTGGGGAGCATTAAGATTTCAGATTCCCAGCTACTTGCCAGGATTGCGGAAGTGGTCTCTGAGGTGGTCACCACCCAGAATCATAGTCCCCACATGATTTGAAGCAAATTTGTAATCACAAGGACACCACTGAATCAAAGGTTCTGTCTAGACCAGACTTAAAGGGCTTGTTTTATTTTTATTATCATTATTACTGTTATTATTTTTTTTAAAGACAGAGTCTTGCTCAATAGTACAGACTTGCCTTAAACTTTTGATCCTCCTATCTCGGTCCCCAAGGGCTAGGATTACCAGTGCACACTGCCATACGCAGTTTCAGCCTAGTCTTCCAGCTGTCCAATGCTAAGTGAAGGGTGCCGCAGGATCGTTGTAATTCACAGAACCATCTCTGCCCCTTTTGTTCCCTCTCTCCACCTAGCTGTCCGCTGCCTTGCTGGGCCCCTTTTCTGCCCATCGCCTCTCAGCCAGCTGTTCAGTATGGAGCCAGTCAAGTCTGCCCTGCAGGACACACCCAGCCTCTGCAGAAGTTTGGCTCAGGGATTCACCACCTTACCATTAAATATTTCAATAACTTGTTTGAGAGTCTCCAGGGAAATGCCACTGTATCCTTTGGCTAAGACATTGATCCTTAGTGCCAAGAGCATCCGACACCTCTCAGGACTGAGTGGTTTCCCAACACCTACAAAGCAACACTGGCATTTGCTCCAGGAAAACCAAACCCTTTTCTACCTCCCAGTGGAATTCAACCCTAGGTCCTTCCTGCTTCACCCAGGATCCCCTCCACATGCTGCCGCTGGCTACAGGGATCTCCCATGCTTGTCTCACTTCTCAAAATATCGTCTTCCCAACAAAGACAGAGCCTCAGTTCCCTTCCCAGCAATGCTTCAGGGACCCCACCCTCTGAACCCCTTTAGAATAGTGTCAGGCTCCCTGGCACTGACTCTTTCCGCTTAGGGGGTGTGTCAGACTTCTCCATTCACCCAGCTCATCCTGACGTATTCTCCAAGCTCCTGCCTTCTCTCCCCTGAATCCACCACCCTGTCTGCAGTATGGGGCCATGCTCCCCTCCAAAGCCCATCCCTCTGCTTGGCCCAGTCCTGTTCCTGCGCTTCAGCAGAAAAAAGCCATGTGGTCCGATGGCTTCTGCCCTGTCCCCTACAGCAGCACCTGCCCTGGGAATGTGCTGGGGACACACTAGCTGTTGCTGGCTGTGCCTGAGGGGTCACACTGGGCCATGTGCTGTGTTCATCTAATCCAACAGGAGCCAGGAGGCACCTGGCACTTTGAATGATTTACCTGCAGAATGGGAGCGAACTAAGTTGACCTGAAGTTCCCTGGAAGAGAAAGGTAAAATCTCTCTTAAATACCTGGAGGTAGAAATCATTACTTTGCTGGGAAGACAAGGAAGAACATATCCTTGGCGGATGCAATGGAAGAAACCAATCCCTTTCCACTCACAATTTGCATACACGTTACCCCGAGGCTCTCCCTGCTTATCTGCAAATGCTAGTGATTTTCCTTGTTGAAAAAAAAAATCCCAAAGATAAGGAAGGTGGAACATGAACACACATGTTTTTCAAACTTACTGTAGCTTACTGACAGGAATTACAGTTCTGGCAAATTTCCCAAAACCTGTAGTAATACCGTAAACAACTAGAATAAAAAACAGACATTGTACAATTAGAAAGATGCAGGAAGGATTTTTTTTTTCGGTCTGTGAAAAAGTTTTTAGAACATGAAGGAAAAAGATACCTGTTTTTTCGTCTATGATCCTGTCTATGACTTCCCTGGATTCCTGTACCTTTTTCTCAGCAACTGGAGTGAGCTAGGAAAATGTTGGTCAGAACCATGTATGTTAATAACTGTCCAGCGGAAATATCCAAAATTTCTCCCCCCCCATACCTTTATTTTGTAGTGTCCTTTTCCCAAGTTGACCAGATCCTCCGTGGTCAGGCTGTCCCCATCTAAATCGATATACTGTGTGAAAAAGGGATCTCAGTCAGTGTGAACAACTTAATTGCTCTACTATTAAGCAGAATCTCATTTTGATGCTTCAGAGATTCTACTATTCCTGTGAAATATTAATGTGCATTCCAAAATTTTGTATCATTGTTTTTAGTGTTTTTTTCTCTTAAAAAGTTAATGTGCTAATTAAAAAGATAGCTTTCTTCCAGGAAGTTGGGCAATCCGTTTCCAGGCTCCCCAACTCTGCTGCACAGAACTGATAAAGCCTGTCCTGATGCGTGATGCGTGGTTACGCAGCCTGTTTTACATCATGTTTACGCAGCCCACTGTCTCCTCCTTACATGGAGGACTTGCTTTTCTCAGTGAAAAAGGAAGTGGTTCGCAGCTTACCTTTTCAGGTTCCCGGTACTTGCTGTATCTGAAGCCAGGTAAAGGAAAATATTGGGCAGTGTGGAAAAGTCCCAGACCCCCACAGGTGACCAAAGGCCCTGCAGGAAAGGATACAGGTAAACTCCTTCTGGTTGAGAGGGAATGAAATCGGGTGACATTGCATCGCCTTCTATGACTGAAACAAGAAGGAGAGAGAGAGAGAGAGAGAGAGAGAGAGAGAGAGAGAGACCTTAGAAATCACAATGCAGAGCCACATAAAGAAAGGGCCATGGGTTGCCCATAGATTTGATAGAAATGGAAGCTTTAAAATGACTTCTGGGGCTTTTGAGTGGCGTAAGTATCTTCACACAGGAGAGCAGAAGCATAGATGTGGACGCCCTGTCTAAATGGAACCTCAGGAGAGAGCCTAGCTCCTTCCCCAGCCCTGCTGTATATTTTTGAAATCTGAATCCTGATATTTCTTCACTGCTTTCGGGCTTGCCGTTCTGTGAGGTTTGTTGAAGTGATTTTTTTTTTTTTTTTATCTTTTTGAGACAGGGTCTCGCTATGCAGTTCAGGCTGCCCTTGAGCTCACTTTGTAGCCCAGGCTGCTCTCAAACTCACAGCAATCCTCCTGTCTCAGCCTCCTGAGTGCTGGGATTACAGATGTGCACCACCACATCCAGCAAAGGGTGAAAGGGCTTTGAGATGACTTGTTAACTGCAAAGGGTCTCAAAGCTGCATAGCTGGGTTAGAGCCTAGGCTTTGTCACTTACAGCTGCCTGTAAGTCCTGCTTTTCTGTCTCTGCTGGCTGTCAAAGGTGGAGGAGAACACTACCTGTCTCCTGGGTTGGGTGAGAATTTGACAGCAGAGCTTTGACTCAGAGCAAGACCTCAACAAATGCTACTTCTCATCCTTGTCCCAGAAATACAAGTGGCAGTGGAATGCCCCTCCAGGCCTGTAAGGAAAACGCTCAAATGTCCACTAGGTCAGCCCCTCCCTGCAGCCACTTACCCACTTCCACAAACTCATTGTCCTCCAAGGCCACCTCCAGCAAGTCCTCACTGTCCAGCAAGCCCAGGCCCTTGCACCGGCGCACGAGGAAGCAGACATCGTCCACCGAGGCGAAGCCACCATTGTCGGGCTTGTTCTTCATGTAGCGTCGCACGGCCTCGCGGCCCAGCCAGCCCACCGTGAGCTGCGCGTGCTGGCAGGGCACGGCCAGCCATTCCCCTCGCACGTGCACCGTGTACCTGGGCATCGCTTCACTCTGCAGCCAGGGCTCTGGAGGGCACTGCGACAGGCCTGATGGCTGCTCCTGGGACACAGTGGCAGGAGGAAGAGTTTTTATCCAGCAAGGACTGCAGAGGTGTGGTCAGTGAAGATGGGCTCTCAGAACACACCCCTTCCCTCACCTTTACTCATTCATGCCTTGAACAAATATTTATTGGTGTTCCTTTGTTTTTTTGCAGCTAAGCACAAGGCAGAGAAGGGGTGCAGGCTGGTGTCTGTCCATCTGCAATCCAGCCCTGTGGGCAGAAAGGCCTGGGATCTTCTACCCCTCTGGTCAGGACCCCCAAATTTTCCCTCTGTCTGTGTTCTTCACTAAGGGCAGCTTATAAACACCATGTTCCTGACTTTATTGGGAATTACTCAACTGTAAAATGCACCCTGATGGCCAAGTGTGAAACCCAGCAGTGTGGCAATCTGTATTCATTAAACACACATTGAGCAACGACTCCCCGTCACAGTTGAGTCCTTCTGAAACTTGCTCCACAAAGAAAGACTGCAAGTGCCAGGGATAATTTTCACAAGTAAAGGTCACCCTGTGGGTAACTACTGCGCCCCAGGGGTCCCACAGTTAATGGCCTTGGGCAAGTGAGTGGTTAGCCTCTGTTTTGCAGTCAAAGGGGTTAACTATTCCGTGCAATAATTTGGGATCAAACTCTGGCTCTGCAATCTCGTAGCTGGTTGACTTCTAGGAAAGTGACTTGAAATTTTCTGAGGCTCACTCCCCTTGTCTGTACAATGAGGATAATAATAGCACCGATTCTAAAGGTTCTTGGGAGGATGAGGTGAGTTTGTTCATCAGGGAAAGGCCTCACAGCAGCATGCAGCTGCTGGAAATGCAGGAGCATTTGTGATTATGATCGCCTGAACTTTTAATATTCTGCACCACCTCTATTGTTTTGTGACTGCTCTTTCTTCTTGGTACCTGGGTATTCCTAATTACACAAATTTCCGAGAAACTTCTGCCTCTGAACTAAGAGGGGACTGCCAGTCCCAAGAACAACTCGGATGAATCCAGTCGGTAACTGAGCTGATGAGGGATTACTCACAGAGCAGCGGACAACTTGCAGGCTGTGGTGCTATGGGAGCTGTCCAGCCCCGTGCTAGGTGTTTGGTTTTATAGGTCACTAATTAAAACAGCAAAAGCAGGATTGAAAGCAAGAAGCGCCTTGGGGGAAAGTTGTGTATACTCTGCTCCCACCCCATCCACCTCAGGAAGCGCTGCTGGTATCAGCAGGAACTGTTTGGTGGCCACTGCCTCGTGAGTGACCTTATCATGCTGCAGCCTGGCTCACAACCTCAGCACCTGCCGGGGCGCTGGGGGGTCCCTGCACGGCGGAGGTAGGCGTGTGTATTTCAAGATGGAGATACTTTGGTTAAGGTTCCAAGGGTGGTTCTCACTACACACTCCTCCAACTGAGCTTCTTCACCAGGGAGTCACTATTCCGTGTGCCCAGTTCTTACCGCTGGCTCGGAAGGACTCTGAACTGCGTGAAAAAGGAGCCACAGAGAGACGTGCACTGCTTCAACTAAGCAGCACTTCAACAGAAACCAGATCACAGGGAGTTACTGCAGGAGAAAATCCTGAATTGTCTGTTTCCATGAGCACAGACTTGATTGGACAGGGACACGGCTTTCTGTGTCAGCACCCGGAGTCCCTCACCCTGAGACAGCGTCCTATGGTCTAATGCAACTTGCCCATCAGCCACCCACACTTGGCCTGCAGCTTGGAGTTATCGTTGCCTGAATCTGATGTCACCTTACATTCTGATATCCCACTCCTGACCTCCCCCTTCCAGCTCCCCTCCCCCCAGTCATCACCACCCTTCTTGCTTCCACTCCCCTCCTGCTTCCTCATTTACTTCAGAGAAAGCCCGTCCTAGCTGCTCCCCGGGGCCAGTCTGCCCCAAACACATTCAAGGTCCTTTGCAACCCCTAACTCCATGCCTACACTTGGGTGGAGCCCATGCCCTGGGTCCTCAAGTCAAACCATCTCCGTTCACCAGTGCAAGAGGACATCCCGTGGCTGTACAGAGTTGTGGTGGTGCCATTTCATGTACCCCTCCGCGTCAGTGAGTGGGAGTGAGCCTTTACCCCCAACACCCATCTGTCTGATCTCAGAGCCTGGTCCGATCTCCTGCGTCTATGTGAAAACGGAAGCCCTTGGCTGTGAGGCACCTCCTTCCTGGACCCTCCATTCACTTATGCATTCAACATGTATTTCTTGGATACCTGCTATACAACAAGCTCTATGTAAAGTGCTGGGATGAAATAAGTAAGACACATTCCTTGCTTTCACGGTGCTGTCCGCTGATGGACACAGACTTAGAATTGTCCTGCAACCTCCCATGAGGAATGGAAATGAGAACCACAGGGCATCCCAGCCGGTACCAGCTTCTGAACAACTGCAAGATGATATAGTTCCCACCTCCCTTGATTTTTTGGCGCTACTTAAAAATTTCCTTGCTCACCCAGTAATCACGGGCGTATCTGACCTGACACAAGGACACTCAGCATATGCTCATTAGCCGAACTGACTCGGGGTGGTCTCCACTGAGCTGGCCTCATGACCCTCTGTGGCTAGGATAGGTTGGTGTTTAGCACCCTCTGCCTTCTGCATAACACTGTCCCACACCACTCTTCGAACACCGCTTGCTTCCGCTCACTTGCAGCATCACTGGTGGGTGCTGGGAAGCAGCAGCTTAGTGTCTTGGATGCTCACAGGGCAGAAGCAGCCTCACAAAGCATTATTCAGGTACGTGGATTTGCTGAGCTCTGATCACAGATTTGCTGAATGGGACTCTACACTGGGACTGGAGAGGCCCCCTGCTCTGGTACCGCCGACAAGGCAAGCGAGAGCAGAGCCGGAACCCAGCACCGAGGGCAGCGGAGAAGCGTCTCAGGACCGCAGGCGCGGGTCGCACATTCCCACCTATTTTAATGCCTCTTTCACTTCATTGGCACTTTCGCGTGGCTTATTCTCTAAGATACTAGTCCTCGTGGCTAGTGTTTATTTGGCCAGGGGTGGACTAGACCTGAGTCTGAGTCTCACCTGAGCTGGGTCAGTCTCAGGGCCAAAGAACCTGGCACTGAGACAGTGCCCCCTTGTGGTAGCAACCATTTGTCCCCGCAGAGCTGGGAGTCCAGACGAGAGCAGCGGCGTGGAGACGGAAGACCCGGCACCTCTGCATGCCCTTCTGTTGTCTGTGGGGTCCAGAGCCCCTCCCCGCAGGCATCGTTCCCATAATGTCATTTGGGCTGCTGTTACCAGAGACGAAGGACCCCTAACCGATACCGTTCCCAAAGGGCACGCTCAGGCGTCGCGGGGCGCCGCACCGCACTCACCGGTGTGCTCAGTCACTCCTGCCCTCGCTGGGTGAAGAGTCCTATGTTTTAGGGTGTGATGCTATAGGCCATGCGCTCTGCGTGGCGAAGGCTGTCTCAGCCTGGCAGCGGGGCCAACAGATTGTCAGGTGGCTACGCGAGGGGTGGATGGGAGGTGCTGACCCCGAGGGCAGCCATAAGACCCCCGAACAGAGGAGGCTTGGACAAGTCCACTGGATCAGCAGGGGGCTCCACGGCGGGCAGCAGAGGTCACACCTAGGGATCCCCGTGTGGGTAACAGTCTATCCGAGATCTGTCAGGTGGTGGTGAGCATTGATGTTTGAGACTAAAACTCAAAACCTGACTCACTATGTTGTTTGGGACTTGCAAAAGATTCAAGTGAAAGGACTTGAAAACAAATCAGTTAAAGAATATGCCAACACACTTCATGGCTGTGAGGTGAAAAGCTAATTTAAAAATTTCAGACTTGTAAATCAAAAGATTAAAGCTCACTAAAATTTACTTTTCAAAGACTATATCACTAGTTAAAAAAAAAGTAGCAAAACTCAGAAAAATCACTGACAATACAAAGCCAAAACTAAAAAGACATTTTTAATTATGAGTTGAAGCTTTATATTTCTTCATGAAGTCAATTTAAAAAACAAATTTCTGAAACCAGCACATGGCAGGTCCTTAATCCACCTTTAAGTCTTTCCCCACAAGCATGGCAGTCACAGGGTGCATGCTGGCCTTGTGCGCTTGGTAGGTGCGGATGGCTTGGTCGTGGGATTTGTCGAAGGCGGCGAGGTCCCTGCCAACAAAAAGGGAAAGATGAGGTGCAGGAGGGAGGGACAGAGACACAAGAGAAAGAGAGAGGGAGGTGGGGGTGCGGGGAGAACAGGGACAAACATAAGCCAGCACCCCAGGTTCTGCCGTGGTGAAAGGTAAGTATTTCCCAGGAAGACACAAGTCCCAGGCAATCGGGAGGCCCTGTCCTAACCTCTGCACCCGAGACCCACTGAGCCTCACACAGGATGTCACAGAACGGGAGTCACAGGGAGAGGCCAGAGCAGCAGAGACAGTGGCCTGTTTAAAATATACTATACTCAATTCAAAGCTAGATGGGTTTTAACTTAGAAAACATATAAATATACTTTGAAATACTTCACTTAAAATTAATTTTGTGGCCACATTCTAAAAAATGGACAGTGACTTATATTGCTGAAATTTATTACACTTGTGAAGTAAATGAAAAGCAAGTATGTTAATCATAGGTATTTATGTCATGATTGTATTTTTTCAGACTACAAAACACACACAGTCAGTGAACTGCACAGAGACATTCTTAAATTGTAGCTCGCTGCCAAAGTATAACTTTCCCCCTTCCATCAAGCATTCCTTTCTTATACTGCAAGCAGCTACTCCTCTGCTTCTTAGCAACATTTGACTTAAGAAAGGTTTTATTTAATTTGCTCATTTGTCTTTGCATTTAGTTTTAAAGGACTCCTTTTTTTGCCTAAACCAGTATCTTCTAATTCTTTTAAAAATCCTTTGGTTTATATGATTGTCTTCAGCTTATTCTCTTTCCATCAGCATCTAACCCTATTTGACAGTAATAGGTAATCCATATATAATGCTTCTTAAAAAACTAACAAAATTATCCCAATTTTAGCTAATAAGTTGATCCCATATTCAGAAATATGAATTCTTATTCCTTAATAATATCAATAACAAACTTTAACAAATTTAAAATACAGATTATATTTTACAAAGCACCTTAGCAATTAAAAAATATTTAAGATTTTTCGTCCCATTCCTTGTATAAATAGGAAGCACAGTTTGACTTGTTCTTACTTGAATAAAGGGCGTGTAAACTTCATGCGTCCTTGTTCAGTTGCCATTTTTAGAGCCAAAGGAATCGCTTCCTCCCACTTTGACTGAATGCAGAGCCGTAACCATCTGAAGGGAGGGTTTTTAGGGGGTGTGGGGGAGAAGAGGAGGAAGGAACAGGAAATAACAAGTATATCTGAACATTACTGTCAGAGATGAATATTCCCACCATAGTCACGTCACACACCACTTCCTGTCTTTACTCTGAGAATTTCAAATCCATGTATGTATGTGGTTCTAGGAGACAGTTGTGGGAGAAGACCATGCATTTTAGTAAGTTTGGATTATGGAGGTGCTTGTGTACCTTATAAATGCAATTTCTGGAGGAATTAAATTTCAAATCTGAATTAAGAAAGCTGACACAGAACCAAAGGTTTCTGATTACTGCCATTTCAGAGCTGATTTGGCTGTTGACAAAAGGGAGCCTGTTTACTACTGAATCCTTCAAGTTTTTTTAGGGCAAGAGCAAGACAGAACAAAGTCTAATGAAAAGATTAACATTAACATCTTGGAGACACTGCAACTACAGATTCTTTAAATAGTACCATAATTATTTACACCGATGACAAAGATTCTCAAGACTCATGGAGGTCTCAGGCTCTGCTTCCCTTTTCCCCGCCTTTCGAACGACTGCTCTGCTTTCTTCCGCACAGACAGGTTAACATGTACCTGAATCGTATTTCGGAATTGTTAACGGCATTGAAGTTGTACACCTGTTGCATTCGCTTCACGTGCCCCAATGGCAGAGGTGCCTGAGAGCGAAACAAAGACATACGATGTATCATTCCAACGGGATTCCTTGGAAGAAAGGAGCTGGAGGGAATGTCTTAGCCAGATTAAAATATAAGTATTTCACAATATAGAAGGAAGTCAGATGAAAATAAAGGTAAATTTTGTGCAAACTTATTCTGGGTAAAGATGTTCTACTATGAATACAGGGAATTTACTTCATGAGGTACCTAAGAGTTAAGTGAGAATTATTCTCAGACTTTTAGCAAAAAGATTACCTTCTAGACCCTTTCCAGGGTCTCTCAAGTCCTTCCATTCATCTCTCCAGCCTAAGTTTATGTTCTTCTCCAGACTGAGTTACAGTCTCTCAATCTTTTCCTCACCAACTGCCCCCAGCTTTGTCTCTGTGTATTTCCTCTGATCTCACTTTTAAATTATCAGTATCCTTACAAAATGGTAGTTCCTAACTTTTTGTATCAGTGACAGTGAACCTTTTAGAGACGAGTTCCCAAACTGCAACCCCAAACCCACCTATTTATCATAAAGTGCCAACTCTGTTATACCACCACATACTGAGGTTTTGGTTAGAAAAAACCAACTCATATGTTAACATTTTTTGTCTTAAAGGAAAAACAATATGCGCCACAGGTTCCCCACCACTGTTTACAGACCCCTCTGAGGGTCTGGGGAGTACTATGGACTCCCTGGGGAGCCACTCACCCTCTAAAGAGACTCCTACCTATCATGTCAGGGTGTTCATGACCTCCTGTGCTTATGTGACCCACACTAAAAGGGGAACATGTCTGGGTGAGGGACAGAAAGAAGATGCGTTGAGTTTGGACAGGCAGAGTTTGCTGTGCCCGCGGGCAGGCAGAGGTGCCAGAGGCAGACGGGAACTCCCCTTAAGTTCTTGCTTTACTGATGGGCTGCTCCACACTCATGGCCACTCTGCGCTCACTCACTGTTGGGGTTCACTCTTGGTGCAAGTCCACCCCGCTACCCCAGCTGCCTAAGGGCACCTCTGAGGCCCCGACTCTACCCCAGGCTCTTCCTGGTCCGTCCCAAGTGCCCTCAGCTTTTCTCTTCCAGGTCCGAGGCCACACTGAGAGGTTACAGAAAGTTATGAAACCATGATGACCTGAGGCCCTGGAAGCTGATTTTATCCTCCTGTGGCAGGGCCCCTTACTGCTCAGAATTCTTCATTCCTCACTTCTGCATGGATTAGTCCCAAATCTCTACCCACCGTGAGGTCCTCATCAGAGGAGCCCATTCAGGTAATACGCAAGCCCAGTCATGGTTCCCTCTCACAGTGCACCTCCTTCCAGGTTCCTATATTCTTTCAAACCTGGCGTCCACCTTAGAATCTGCCTGGATTTCTTCCTGCTCCTCCCCAAATCTGGTGGCCCACAAAGCCCTTGCTTTCATCCTGTGGAGTCTCTCTCCAGTCTGGCCTGGCCTGGCCTCTCCTCCCTCACTCCCTCACGTCTCTCAGCGAGCTTTCCCCACTAGGAAACCTTCACAGCACCTGGACACTGGTGTTCAGAACCTGCCATCCTGTCCTGTGATTTGCTGTTACACACTTTCAACCCTTTCCTACTGATCAGAAGAAAACCTAAACTTCTTGGCTGAGCATCACACCTGGTCCCTGAGGCCTTTCGAAGGCTGGCTCCAGTGAGCTCCTCACTCAGCCCCACAGCTCCTTCAGCTGGGACCCCCTTCCCTGTGCACACGGACTCATGCCTTGCACCCCCAAGAGCCTCCCATGAAGGCTCCAGCTGAAAGGCGTCCTTCACTAAGTTTTCCAAATGGTCCCTAAAATACATTTCCTCATTAAATTTTATCTGTTCCCCTGTCTACTAGACTATAAGCTTTTTGAGAACAAGGTGTATTCTTCCTTACGTATTTTTATATCTAATGCAATATTAAACAGAGTAGGCATTCAGTAAATGCTTTCTTTTAGGTTAAAAAAGGAAATGTAAAACACTTTTCCACAACTTTCCACATTAGTGTATTTTCCCCAAGATGCTGCGCGTGCTGTGCATTGGTGGCTGTTCGTTTCTGCTGCTTTCAGCTGGCACTCACCTGCTGGAGCACCTGGGCTAGGAACTCGTTCACCTGGTGAGTAGAGAGGTCTTTCAGGTCTGCGGCATTGAATGCGCTTAAGTCCTCTTCTTTGGCCTAAAATAAATACTACTTGGTTATTTCCATTTGAGTTGTAATTGAATGGTGCTATTTGTTTATCTGACATAAAAGTAAAAATAAAGAAATGAACAGGTGAACATCATATGAAATAAATTTAAGCCTGAGCTACTTACATAATCCTGAGATTAAAAAGCAGGTGATTCCTGAAATGTTATTTTTTTTTTAAAAAGTAGACTATTAATAGTAAAGATGACTGTGGAGAACAGCCAGCCCTCCCCGCTCAGCATCCGTGTATCACTGCAGGCACTGAGATCTCCAAAGCAAAGAAGTATCACAAGAAACATGCAACTAATTTATAGACAAATTAAAAAATGTGGATAAGGCATCAAATTTAACATCTAATGGAGTAATAAGTCTGCAAAGTGCTGTTCTGCTCCATCCCCACACGTTCTATTTTTACCTTTCACCTTGGAAATCATCTAAGGAAAAGATAAGTAGGTCTGTACTTCTAAAATTAGGATTCACTGCCAAAAGTTTCCAAGGATAGAATTAAGGAATATTAATTGAAGCTTAAGTACTTAAAATCTTTAAAAACTTAAAGTCTTTGTACTAGAGGTTTAAATTTTTCTTTTTTTTTTTTCTTTTTTTTTTTTTTTGCGGTACTGGGGATCGAACTCAGGACCCTGTGCTTGCTAGGCAGGCGCTTATTCCACTGAGCTATATCTCCAGCCCCTTTTCTTTTCTTTTTTAAGATGGGCTCTGGCTATATTGTCCAAACTGGTCTCAAACTTGGAATCCTCATGCTTCAGCCTCCCAAGTAGCTAGGACACAGGCCTGTGCCACCAGGCCTGGCTGAATTTTCTTTTAACTAAAAGAAATGCACACAAATGTTAAAAGAAAAAATCAAGACAATAAAAATTCCTTTGCCTTGTCCCCTAAGTCCTATTTCTCAGTAAGCAGTACCAACAGTTTCTATATATCCTTAGAGAAAATTTAATGCATACATACTTTTAAAGAAATATTTACTTTGTACTTTCCCTTCAGAATTCTCTTATCTCAACTTCCTTCTCCTTTAGAACTTCTCTGAAATACCAAGATATTTAGCTGTATCTCATTCCTTTCTTAGAAGCAAGCCACTCTGAATCGTTCATTAAGGGCATATTAATACCAGTAAAAGCACAACAAGTACGGGAATGGTAAATTAAAATAAAAATGCAGAACAAAGCTCACACTGACGGGCCAGGCAGGCGGGTCAGAGAGCAAGGAGGCGGGTGCTCTATGGTACTGGAGAAGCTTTCTTTCTTAGGCTTGTGGTACAGAAACCAGGTGTTGTTTTCCCCTTGATTTTTTATACCTTATCAATATCTTTTCTATTATATAAATATTTAAGAAAAACAAATGAGAAAGTACATAAGAGAAGAGAGCACTAGGATTACCAGGCCCTCACTATTTCCAACACTGCCAGCTCCTGCTGACACCAGACGATCTATAATTATGCATCTGGGCTGTGAGGCCTGAAGGAATACATGAGCAGAAATCTGTAGTGGTTTTATCCAGCACTGGGCAATTTTCAAACTGAGAGTATATTCCTGTCAAACACACTCACACTGCTAAGGAATCCTGTTTCTCAGTATCTCTCTTCCTTATTTCTATGACACACTTGTGAAACAAACACACACACACACACACACACACACACACACACACACACAGAGTGTTCCAATGCAGGTAGAAGAGCAAGGCATTAGCTGAGGTTAAGACGTGTTACCACAGTACTCCTTGGACAGGAATCATTACGCCTTCCTAAATTGTTTAGAAAGAGCACAGAGTTAAACCACTCCTCAGTTGGAATTCATGCCAGGCAAGGTATCTGAAGTCAAGGTGAGTGGATACACAGCCAGCCACTCCTCCTCAACTGGTTCTAGAAACTACGCTGCCAGGTTAATGGTCCTAATACACAATTTGGGCCCTTCCACTTACAATTCAAAACCTGCCAGATGTCCACTGCTACCTGCAGATCATGTGTTAAATTCTTTAGCCTGAGAAGCTTATCCTCCCAACCTTGTTTTCCCTCTGCTAATTCATGTACTCATCCAACAGTAAGTTAACGTGGATAGATCCGGGCTACAGAGAGGAAGTAAAGCAATTTCTGCTCTCAAGGAGCTTCTAGTCCAGAGGAAACAGAGAATAAATAAACACAGCAAAAACTTTCTTAATTGCGCTGCACTAAAACAGACTCACTGGAGTACCCAGCACTCGGCGTCCCCTCCGTAAAGTAAGCTGCCTGACGTCCAGGGGTGCGGACACTCGCGGGGGCACGCTGCACCCCAGGACTGCGTCCCTGCTCCCACCTGCTCACCCTGAGCTAAGCCAGCCGCAGGCGCTCCCTGATGACTTTATGTCAGCCACTGTGAAATCTCATCAAAGAACAGGCGAACTGATAAAGAGGAGGGCCAGAAAGAGGGAAAAAGAAGTTCTCATACATGTACTGTTTGCTGTGACTTGTAACAGACATTTGTTCAAGCACTGTCTTTTCTGACCAGAATGTTCCCCTCACCTCACCTACCCTGGAGCACACTCAGGCCCAGCTGGCCGCTCCTGCCAGCGCATCGACACTGTTCTCAGGCTGCTCCTGGCTCACTGCTTAGCACATGCTAGGATATGCAGAAATTGGGATTTCTTTCATTAAACAGAGAATAAATAAATACACCAAAAGCAAGTCTGGCTTTGCACCTTGGATTGCCTGGTCACAATACTGCCAAGAAATACTGGTTGAGTGAACTTGGAAAACAAATTTCAGGCATCATCATCATTTGTTGCAAATAACTGTACTAAAATTACTGCTGAATTTTCTCTCATTTCCTACTAAGGAGGCACATCCTCAGGTTTCTCTGTGGGTGGGTGGGTGGGTAGGTGTGTGTGTGTGTGTGTGTGTGTGTGTGTGTGTGTGTGTGGAGAGAGACTGACTCTTTAGCAGTTTCATAGAAATGAATGAAGTTAAGAACAAGACAAAGTCCCCCAATTCCTCCCAGTGCCAATGGTTGGCATTATGTTCTAGATTGACCTGGTACATGTAACTGGTATATCTGAAATGGGATCTTACAGATTTTTAATGAAAAGAGGCAAAAAGAGTTGAAGAGAAGCAGGAAAAACCAGAATTAACACCACCATCACTGATTTTCTTCCCCATGAAACTTAATTCAATACATGGAGGGTGGGGACAGAATCAGCTAAGATAGTAAGCTGTATATTCACAGAGTCGTTCTGAATACAGCTGCTCATGAGGGATAGTCCTCTCCGCAGGAGTCCAGACAGTTGGCAAAAAGGCAAAACTCGCAATGAATACTCACAGTGATCCACCTCTGACTCAAGGCAATGCAAGCGTTTGTCAGAGTCATATCATAACTGCAAAGATAAAAATATTAAAGATTAAGTTTTATAAACATGCATATGCTTTTGCATAAATGCAGCTCTAAAGTTGCAAAACACTTACATTTCAAAGACCTTTTAAATAAAGATATAGAACTCCAACGTGACAGAAATAGTAAATTTTTACTTAGTAGTTACGACTGGCCTGATTTAATTCCTGACAACCCAGGTAGACACACCGACACCAACACTCCTGACGGTCCTTCTGAGAGAATGGTGAAGTGTCTCCGCACAACATGGTCACATGCTCGAGGAAGAATGTGACAAAGCAGTTGGAACGCAGGGGACGCTCTTAGCACTTGCTAGGAGGAGGAGTCCAGGCCCCGAGTCAACATGAGAGCACAGATTCGACTTTCTGTTGTTCAAACAGTCTCACTGTCCAACAAATCTGTGAGCGCCAGCTTGAAAACAGGCGCCGCTCTCGACGCTCCACTCCTGAGAGCCCAACATCACTGTGTGAGTCCTTTCTTTTCAGAAAAATGTGGGATTCACACACTGGGATCATTAAGCAGAGCAAGTTACACCAATATGTGTGTTCTCAACTTAGAAAATAAATGGTGCCTGTTCCCACAATGGAAGAGAATGTATCATGTGTGCAAAGTCCTTGTGAAACATTTCTCTTTGTCACAAGTCAGATGTGTGTGCCGTGAGACATCTGTACTAGGCAACAAAGAGGCACCTGTCCCTTAGGCCCTACGTGAAGTAGTTTCGATTAGAGTTCACCACTGAACCTACAGGGAAGAGAGCTGTGACTGGGCTCCTTGTTTGCTCTTTAAGCGCGAGGGGAGAGGGGTCAACACATCTCCCTGCCCTGAAGCAGCAGCATGTCTATCTTCAGGAGGTTGTCGGGCTCCGCATGCAGGCTTGCCATGTGTCTGCCTCGAGAACAAATGGGACGAGAGGAACGTGACTGACCTTCTGCTAGGACACTACTCAGCACTGATTTCAACATGACAGCAAGAACCCTTTGGCTGGTAGGAATCTTAGGTCCTGAGACTTCCAGCAATCCAATTTTCAGTAAAGTCCTAAGAAAACTCATGTGCAGAACCAGATTTGAGACTTGCTCTCAGGGTGCTTGTGCTGTAGTTTGGGGAAAGATTTTCATGTTCACACAAATAAATGTAAAGTTACAGGTGTGCTCCCCTAGTATGAAGGTGACAGGCGGCACCAGGAAACTCCTGAACAGATCTGACCTGGTCAGAGAGCTCAAGAAATGCTTCCATGAGGAAATGGCTCCTGAGCTGAGGAACCACCCAGTGGAGAGAACACATTTGGGTACAGAGGGTTGTAAGAGTCTCTGAGACGCAGAGAAGGACCGGAAGTAGCGTCAGGACCCTTGTGGTGTCCATCAAAGCCGCCGTCGCCAACCTTTTTCACAGCAGGGACTGGTCTGGTGGAGGACAGTTTTTCCACAGATGGGATGGGACGGACAGGATGAAGGGGTGAGGGTGGTTCTGAGAGGACTGAAAGGAGCACGCAGCCTGGATCCGTCACATACATAGTTCACAGTCAGGTTCACACTGCTGTGAGGCTCTGATGCCCAATGATCTGACAGGAGGCAGAGCGTGGGCTGTCATGTGAGTAGCAGGGAGCTGCTGTGAATGCAGATGTGCTTATTCACTGCATACACCTCTCGCTGTGTGGCCTGGCTCCTAACAGGCCAGGGACGGGGACTAGGGACTCCTGCATTACAGGATCTGGCCCTATCCAGGGCCAATGGAATGCCAGTGCAGACTGCCAAGCAGGGGCTGGCATGACCCACCTGGCCTTCTGAGGGTCTGCGCTAGCTCTGTCTGGGGAACGGTCGGGAGGGACAGAATGTATGCACGTGCACAGCTTGGAGGGCAGAGTGCCCTCTCAGGAGGAAATGGAGATGTGAGACTGAACCGGGAGGTGTAGGGTTGGAAAGACTTAAACATATATAAAGAATGAGCAGAGTGTGAAACTCCGAGGACAGAAGCCAGCCTTCCCTGTTGCAACGGATCACAGTGTTTTCTGTGGCGTGCAGTTCTTAAGGAATTTCTTCCTTTAGGGTCCCTGGGGACCTGAATGATTTGGAGGTTCGCCCAATACTCTGCCATTGACAGAAGCAGTGTTTAGGGATCTAGAATGAACTGAGGCCCCCAAAGGATCCCCTAAGAGCAGTGATATTGGAGAAAAGCCTTTCAAGAACTCATTTTTCACCCACATTTCCTTAATTTCACATCAGTGGCCCAAGGAGTATTTACATAATTAAGTTCCACACTTCGCTTTTCAGACCCCTTCCTCCTTCGCAACTGCACAGCACGCCGCGGCCTCCTGGACCATGAACGGCCCACCACACTAACGCTCAGGTGGGGACCTGGATACTCCTTCCTGGGTCCCTTTCTTACTGCTGCGCTGATGTCCGTATCTATAGTTTCCTCACCCGTAGCATGTAATAGGTATATACACAACTTCCATGGTCCTGTAATTACTCAACACCCTGTATTCACTTTGTGGGCTCCTCAGTCACTGTTAGTAGCTGCCACTCAATAAGCGTGCACGGGGGTGGACTACATCCATGTCTCCGCCCCGGCACTTCTAATTCCTTCTTTGGCACTGGGGTCCGCCAGCTGCCAGTGCATTCTACCTCTCAGTTCCTTCTTTCTTTCCCCACGGCCCCTGCTCACTTCAGCCGCTCATTCTCTCTGGTAAGGCTGTGGTTGGAATTAAAGGACCGTGTATACGGTGGCACTTCTTCAACTATGAAGTGCTAGAAAAAATATACAAAGCATTATTTTGGTGATTTCTTTTTAGACAGTAAAAAAGTTTCTTGATAATCTGCCATCTGCCTGTTTCCAAAACAAAATGTGAAACAGTACTGTGGAAATAGCGTTTCCCCTGCTTCTGATCTCACCACAGTCTCTGGTGCCCAGGGCCGCCAGGCTGTGGAGAGGCTCTGATCACGCTTCTTCCTCGCCACAACTCTCCACATCTTCCTGAGCTGGGGTAGTAGCTCAGGGCAAAGACCACGGGTTAGATTTCCAACAGGGCCTTGCTAGGCTGCCCAGGTTGGTCTCTACCTTATGGGCATGAGTGATCTTCCTGCCTGGCCTCCCAAACACACAGGTGGGACGACAGGTACAATGCCATAATGCCTGGCTCAAAAGGTTATTTTTCTGATTTCAAAGGTTTTAAGGAAGGAACAGTGCTTATTCTAAGTCTCTGGGCATCTTTGTACGAAAGGGCGTACTCAGTAACTACCTGCAGTGGACGGAACTTACTTATTTTCATAAATCGTGGAAATCACTCTTTTGGCCTCAGGGATAATGTCCAAATCACTAACAGTAACGGCCTGAGGCAGGCAGCTACCTAGGGGTGCTTTAGAGCTTAGGGGAATAGAGAAAATGCACGAGCAGCTAAGTACTTACTTGGGCTTGACGGGAGGCAGCCCAGGTGAGTGCAGCCAGGTGTTCCAATCAACCTGGTTGAGAATATCAACCTGTAAACAGTGAGAAGACACTGGGTGACCTTTCCCATAGGGAAAGAGCTCCAAGACAGACATGTACATCCTCAAATCTACAGTTTTCTCTCTGCCAGGTCAAGGTAATTTCCAAGTCTCTTTTCTTTTTAAAATTAATATTATTTTTACTTGTCAGATCATCATTGTGTACATTTATGGGGTACAATATGAGGTTTTAATGCACAAATGATTAAATCTAGCTAATTTATACATATATATATATATATATCACCTCATCCAATTCTCTTTTCTAAAATAAACATATATATTATTTGTATTGTTAAAATAATTAAAATAGGAAAATTGAGTCTTAAAGCAAATCCTGAACCAATACTACTGTTAAATACGAGTAATTCTGTTCATTCTAGCAGAATCAATAAATAAAAACACACTGAACATGAAAGAGAAGAAAACTTCTAAAACCCAACCTTATCTTTAAAGTGAGAATATAGGAAATTCTTCCAGTCATCAGTGGTTATGCTCTTGTAGGAAAATTTCTCAACGTAGGCCTTTAAGAATCCCAGGAAAACCTCTAAGAGTAAAAATTTTAAAAAGAAAAAGTCATCACTTTATAGGAAGGTAATTTATTTGATCTATTTTTGTGATTGGTAATGAACACGCAGAGGATGCTCAAAGAATGAGATCTTTGAGAGAAAATACTCAAAAGTGGAGGTAGGACGGAGGATGGGCGGAGGAGGCAGGTATAAACTCAGTCTTGAAGAACATGTAACTTGGTAGGAGGGAAAAGAGAAATCCTATTTACAGGTAAGGGACAGCGCACTGAAGGTACAGAGCAGGAACACATAACACAAGCCTACGAGCAATAACCCTTGTGTGACTAACAAGGAGGAAAATAAGGTCAAGAGGGGGAACAGACCCAGGGGAGGGAGGGCCTTCAAAGTCAGTCAACAAAGAGACCACCTCGGCGGCCACCAGGAGGGAGGTCACACAAGCTCAGCACACCTATATATGAAATACTGACAGCATTAAAAATGTGATGGATTTTTGTGTATTGATATAAATCACATAGAATGTGAATGCTGAAGAAAACAATAAAAAATAGATGCAGAATATATACTACAGTAGAATCCTCTTATCCATGGGGGCCATACTCTCATGATCCCCAGCAGATGTCTGAAACCATGGCTAGTATCAAACTAAGTATACAGCATTATATTTTTTCCTATACATACCTACATACCTGTGCAAATTTAACTTATCAGGCTTCACAAGAGATTAACAGCACTTAATAGTAAACTTGAATGATTATAACAATATGTCATAATAAAATCTATGTGAATGTGGTCTCTCTCTCTGAAAACGTCTCAGTAGCCATACTGGTTGTCAGACTGACTGTCATGGTCACCGTGGTACCTCTGCATAACGATAGTATCTCTCCCTTTACTGAGGAGTTACACCAAAGCACAGGGGTAGTAACGTAGGCATCTGGAACATGCCAAAGAGAAGCCAGAAAATGCTTCTTTTAAGTGAAAGCTTAATGTTCTTGGCTCAATAAGGAAAGAAAAAAATCATATGCTGAGACTGCTAAGATCTACAGTAAAAACAACTCTATTCACGTGAAGAGTTGAAGAAGAAAAAGAATGGTAGTTTTACTATGCGATTGGGTGTTGGCAATTTGATGGACTCTTGTTTCTCTTAGAAATGTCTATTGCACAGAGCTTCTTTTCAGTGAGTATATATTATTACCCTAATTCCTGAAATACTAGTGAGTTTTTTTTAAGTCAAGCAGCATTATGTAGAACTCAGTGTTCATTCAAGTTTCAGAGAATATTAGAAAATGATAACTAATTGTCCAGCAGAATGAATTGCAATATATCATGAAGCAGAACAACAATTCATGTTTCTTCTCTATTTTTCATATTACTTCAAAAGAAAAAAATCAGAAAATAGTCCCAGCTTACCTGGCCCCCCAAGGAGCTGTTCAAGGTGAAAGAGTAAAGCAAAGCCCTTCTCATAGGGTACCGAGGAATAGGCCACATCAGGGTCTACATCCGCCAGATCCACCACGAGTTTGGTGAAAGGGTGTGTCTCCCCAAAAGTTTTTATCTGCATGACGTGAAGTAAGATGAATGTTCATAGATGAAGACAGATGTCGTCAAGCCAACAAGCTAGTAACAAAGTGTTGCTTCCTTCACTGACATAACTAGGACGTAAACAAATTGACGGATAGACAATACTATGCTATGTTGCCATAACTTGTGGAAGTCTAATTAAAGAATCGCTATTTGTACTCTGGGAGGCTGAGGCAGGGGGATCTCATATTCAAGCTCAGCTTGGGTAACTTAGAGAGAGAGATATCTCAAAATTTTAAAAAATCTGGGACTATAGCTCTCAGTGCAACAGCCCTGAGTTCAACCCCTACTAGTGAAAAAGAAAAGAAAAAAAAGAGAATGGCTACTTATGTAGCCTTGATATTTCCTGCCCAATAATAGGCTTTATTCTTATCAAAGACTAGAAAAGTGATTCAGTGTCTCACTAGCAAATTCGCCTTTCAGGGGCCAGCTCCTAAACAGGACATTATCATATTAAAGAAAATTCAAACATGTGGCAGCTGCAGTAACAGTGGAAACTCAACGAGCTCCTGATTCAGGCCAGGTCACCCAACAATGAACGGCATTGTTTCCACAGCCTCTGCTCCATTTTCCACATCTGTAAACAGGACTTTTTCTTTCTGGCACTGGGAATCGAACTCAGGACGTTGCGCTTGCCAGGAAGGCGCTTGTGCCCCTGAGCTATCTCCCCAGCCAAACATGCCTTTCGTTACTTCCCAAACTACATTTTTAAACAGCTATACAATTTGGATGAAGGTTTTGAAAAGCCCAATTTATTTACCGTATTTTGTAGTTCTCCCCATCCTCCCAGAGCATGAAAATGTCTGAATTTTTCACCAAACAATCGTCCACAAATGTGGCGTTCCAAATATACAGTATGTCCTTCATTTAACCTGAAAAAAATGTTTTTAAAAATTAAAGCCCTCTCACAGGTGAGAGAAAAGGACAGGTCAATGAGCAAGGTATTTCCTTCGTGCCTCTCATGGGAGGCAGCAGTCATAAAGCTTAAGGACTGCAGTCTCAGCTGGTGGCCTGTGTGGCTCTCAGGTGGTCACTCAAAGCAGTCAGTGCTTAGCCGTGGACAGCCATGGACAGCCCAGTCCCCTTGGCAGATGACAGCAGGACAAGTTCACCATGGTTCTGGTTTATGTGTGTGGTTTCCCTTACATGAGAAACCCAGTAAATAAACAGGAAACAGGGAGACAGGTCTTTTGCAAAAAGAAAAAGAACCAAGAGATACAGGGAGGGGAGGGGAAGGAGACATAAAAAGAATTAAGATGTGTGACATCAAGTATCTCTCCTCCTAATGAATACATTAATTATATATCACAAACATGCACTCATCAAAACAAGTGCCTGAATCAGCAGCAAGTAACAAACATGAACTGAACACCTAGACTGTACTGAACACTGTGGTGAATGGTACAGAATTAAACAGAGATCCCTGCCTACCAAAGGGATGGTAACAGAAAAGCAAGATTTGCACCGAAAACAGTTCAGAGCGGTGGGAGGTGGGGAAAGAAATCAATCAGAAACAAGAACAAAGAATTTTTTAAAAGCTTACCAAAAGTGATCCCAGGTTTTGTTGGTCACTAGATTTCCTGTCCAACTATGAGATATTTCATGCGCAATGACCTAAAGGAAATAGTGTGAAGCAATGAGTGGTAAAACCAATCACCTAAACTCTAAACAAGACATTATTTAAACATCCTCATCCTTTCAACTCCTCGTTACTCAGTTATTTAAAAATTTATTCGGGGAATTACTCAGTTCAGCAAAATAATACCAGAGACCAAACAAGTATGACATAGTTCAAATACTTAGAAAAAAGATAATATTAGATTACATGGACACATCATTACATTAATAGTGCAAATAAAAACAGTTCATAAGCATACAAAGAGATCAAACCATAAATTCTCTTTTAAATCTAATTGTTGGGGGCTGGGGATATAGCTCAGTGGAATAAGCGCTTGCCTAGCAAGCGCAGGGTCCTGAGTTCGATCCCCAGTACCGCAAATAAATAAATAAATAAATAAATCTAATTGTTAACATAATAACGTCTAACTCTTACGATAATCCCTAAGTTAACCTTTACAACTACATCTTCAACATAAAAATAAATGGTATTTTAAAATCAGTTACTTCATACTTGAAAGCAAGACTAAGAAATTTGAACTTACATTGGACAGTGACTTGTCACCTGCCTATAAAAAGAGAGAGAAGATATCTTATTATCTCAGTAGCCAAACTGCAGGGAACAGCTAAAACACAGCTGCCCTCCACAGTTAATATTCGGACGTTGACTGTCTCTGCACTTCTGTTACGACACTTTAAAGAATTCAAAACAGATGTGTATTGAAGAGAAAAAAACTCCAAGCCTGGAACACAGTATATTCTTTCTTTCTCCAATCCTAGCACATTTTCCCAATACCAGGAAGGCCAGGATATTTGTCTCTAATTAACTTCTAGGGAACATTTCTCCTATTTTATATCCACTCTTATTTACCCATCACCTGCTCTCTCCATCTTTCCCATATTTAAGAAGAGCTTCCAGGGTTCTAGGTGTCCTACAATGGGCTTCATTTTATTTACTTAACTGTTAACCCACTACCGCTGCTAATCAGTTAAAGTGGCTAACAAGGCACATCAAATACAGCCCTAGTCTACAGAGCGATCCTGCTCTACACGCGCTACGCTGAGCTTCTGCTTCCTTCCCTAGTACCCACAGGCCAAGTGTAAGGGACGGCTTCCTCGTGAGCCTACACAAGCCATCCGTGGACTGCTGGTACATGGCATCCCGAGTCAGGATGTCTCCAGATACCCTGAACATAACATTCTTATTCCCAAAAATGGCCAAAGCATTTTCCCTTTGAAAAATGAAACTTTGGTAACCACAATAGCAATAAAATTAAAAAATATTACTAGGAGTCTAAAGTTGTTCCTCCCCAGGCTAATTTTTGAGATCCCAGCTTCAAATGAAGAAATGTTTGCACTTACCAACAGAGTAGGAGTTACAAAAGTAAGGCAAGGGTTCTCCATGCCGCCGTAAGGGAAGGATGGGGGCAGGACCAGTAGGTCATACTGCCCCCATACATAAGGGCCTCCCAGATCCTCTGCGATCTTAAGCATAGATTCAGTCTGAAAAATGAATGTAGATATATTTATGGGTCTGAATTATTAGCAAAGTAATTTCTTCAAAGTATAAATTATTTCGTGTGGCTTTTAAAAGTTCATTAACTTTCTTATTTTAAAGAAACTGACAGTCGGATGTGGTGGTGCACACCTGTAGTCCCAGCACTCAGGAGGCTGAGGCAAAAGGATTATTACAAGTTTGAGACCAGCCCGGCCTACAAAGGGAGGTCAAGGCCAGCCTGAACTGCATAGTGAGACGCTGTCTCAAAAAGACGAAAAGAAAAAAAGAAAGAAAAAGAAAATGATAAAACAAATGTAGCAACAAAACCTCACATAAAATAAGACACACTTGATTCCTTTACTACATTTAAAACCCTTATGTCACACTCAATTTAATTTACTACCACAATTATTTAAAAAGATAACTATATGGCTAACCTCAGAAAATTCGTAAGCAGACTTTTCCACTTGCTCTTTCTCAGACCACACCAAAGTTCTTGGGCCAATTTTTCTGCAAAATTATAAAGTTTAATGAAAAAGAAATTCAAGGCAAATTATCCATGTGATTCTAGGTGGGACTTGCAGTCTTGTACACAGACTTGTACAAAGTGGAGTAGGACTTACTCTGTGCTTATGCAGAAGGGATGAGTTTATACAGACCCTCAGCAATAGGCCTGCTGTTGTACATGCAGCAACAGATACGCAGCTCTCTAAGGAAGAAGGGCCCCCAGTGGCTAGCTTACTGGCTCTGGTAAGATCACTGGGGATCTGTTTTTCTCTCCTAACCCTGCAACCATAGAAACCCAGTTCAGCTCCGAGGAGACTATCTCAGAACAGGGGTATATACAAACTTCTATAAATTATACATTTAAAAGTTGGACACTCTTCTATAAGAAGCCTACAGAAACGGAAATCCTGTGACATGCTACAACATGGATGAACTTCTTTGAGAGAAGCTGGTTATAAAAAGACAAAGACTGTATGATCTACTTGTATGAGATATTTAAAGTAGTCCAATTCATAGGAACAGAAAGTAGACTGGTGGCCACCACAGGCTGGAGGAGGGGTTAAAGAGGAGCTGTTTCATGGGTAGTGAATTTCAGTTCTGCAAGATACAGACATTCTGGAGATGTAAATCTACAGCGATGTGAATATACTTAATACCACTCAATTGCACTTAAAGATGTCAATAAAAAAAGACAATAGAGAAGAGAACTATGTATCAATTGTATAACAGTAGAACTTAAAACATCTTTTCCACCTAAGTTTCATTGTAAAAATTTTATGTAACATCAGTCCCCAAATAAGATTTTGCCATCATACTCTGCACCAGAGGCAGCAGTCTCTGGAATAGTGCTGTTCAAACTTTTCTATGCACGCAAATTCTCTAAGGAGCTCATTAAAATGCAAATTTTGATTTGGCAGGTTTGGAATAGAGCCCAAGAATTTACATTACTAATCAACTCCCAGGTAATGCCAAAGCCACTGGTCTACAGACCACACTGTGAGTGGCAGTGGTGACCAGAGTTAACCAATGAGAGTTTAGTAAGGGCCATAATTGCAAGTTATTGCCTAGAAGCCATACATTTTTAAAAAGCAAAAGAAACAAACTAATTTTAATAGCATTTATTTAACCCAGTAGACCCCCCAAAACTATCATTTGAACATGTAATCAATATGAAAAGGACTAAGGAGATACTTTACATTTTTATACAGCCTTTAGAAATCTAACACATATTTTACACTTATAGACAGCTCATCTCAATTTTGATGAGTTGTATCTCAAATACGCAACAGCCTTGTGTTCCCAGTTAGGGTAACTGTTCCTGGACAGCAAGGGCCTGGGCTGCACCTCAGGTTGGTCCTGATCCTGACATGCCCAAGCTGTGTCAGTGTGAGAGTTACTCAGACTCATGATCATCAGTTTTTTCTTGGTAAAACAGGAACAATAGCTATTTCTAGTCCACAGGTCTGAGGACACAATGTAATATATGCTCAAGAGTTAACACATAATTAGAGCTTTTAATTGTGAGGTGCTGTGACAGTTATTACAACTATCATTTACTGAGTGCCTCCACAAACCAGGAGCTTGCTGCATGTCAGGTCTGTTAATTCGCACAAAAAATCTCTGAAGTAGGTAAATATTATTTCTGTTTTACAAGTGAAGGAAATGAAACTCAGAGGAGGTGCATTGCCAAGGATTCAGCTAGCGACTACAGGAGGTGGAAGCTGAGTCTGTGTTTCCCTGGCTTCTCTACCATGGTCATATTTTTAACAATTTGAAAAATGTAGGGCCGGGGATATAGCTCAGTGGCACAGCACCTGCCTGGCAAGTGCAAGGTCCTGAGTTCGATTGCTGGTGCAAAAAAAATGTGATTACTATAAACATTCTTAGTTTTCAATTGTTTAGAAAGAACAAATAAAAAGTATGAAGGACACTTCAGCTGTTAAAACAAAATATAATACATTTCTGTGCTATTTATAGACTTCCAAGTGCTTTTGCATACTTTATATCATTTGTTTCATATAACCACCCTACAAAGTAGGAAAAGCAAATTTCACTTTCAAGGAAATGTACATTACGAGAAGTGACCTGTTTAAGCTGACAGTAGTAGAATCCAGGTATTAAACTAAAGAGTACGGTCATTCTGCATTATTTAGGCTATCTAAGGGGCAAATACTAAAGATTTTTTCCCTAACTTTTTATAATTAGATTTGAATTTTTCTAGAGTTGTCAGGTTGATATCTTAAAAACTACACAAATAATATATCACTTGGCCCCCAAATAGGTTTAAGATGCCTAAAGTGATATTTTCACAAATCTCAACATTTGTTCAAAAACTCACCTGCTTTCCAAAGATCCCACAACTAAAGCAATCAGGTAGCAGGGTATCGGCACCTGAAGGAGGCAAACACACACACCACAAGCTTGTGCGTCAGGGTCTCAGAACACTACATGGTCAGACAATTTGTATTTGAAGTTAGGCATGTTCCATTTCAAATCTTCACAAATTAATATGGATCGCATTCCTCTTGCACTTCTCAAAGAGTTCCCATTTTTAAGGGGTCAAACAGGTCAAAATTATGGTATAAAACATTTCCAAACATCTAGTGCCCTTTTATTCTTCAAGAAAAACCTGACATGTAAAAACCAAAGATACACAGAGTCTAAAGGGACATTTGAAGCATTTCTCAAAAAGTAACCTTAAAGAAAGCTTACGTTTTCCCTTATCTTTTTTTCTCTTGACTTTTAAAATCTTTTTGTTTTTAAAATTTCTTACATTTTAAATCCACAGTAAGTGGACGCCAAAGTTATAGGAGTTCAGAATCTCAGAAGCTGTGGTGGGAGCAAAATTCTCCATTGTTAGATCAATAACACACACACACAGAGGCATGCACACACACGTGCACATTCTGTTCACTAGAGATCAAAGATATAAGCCTCATAAGCAGGTGCGCAGCAATTTTAACTCACAGGACAATAACAGAGCCCTTTCTAGGTCGAAGGCAGCTCTTCCCCATATAATCACCCTACGTGGCCACATTCCCATAAGGTAGTTTTGGGGCAGGCAAAAACATAACGACTTAAAAGACCAGGAAGCCTGCTATGTATTACGATGGGGGTGAATGGAATTAGGGCCCTGCCCCCTAGGCCTATCCAACAACCTCTTTCTTCCCTACCATATTCTCTGTAAGTGGAATAAAATCCTTTAAAAGTACAAAAAAAGAGACATGAAGAAACAAAACAGAAAAGCTGCTTTTTATTTTTTTTGGCGGTACTGGGGATTGAACTCAGGACCCTGCGCTTGCTAGGCAGGTGCTTATTCCACTGAGCTATATCCCCAGCTCCAAAAGCTGCTTTTTAAAACTTTGAAGTATTTCAAGAGTTATTTTGTTCTCTAGATAGGTAAAAGGTATTTGCAGTTCACCAACAACAAAAACAAAAAATCTAGACATTATGATCATACTTTTTGGTTGAATTTGTATATTTTCCGGCTTGGGTCTTCTGGGTCAGGTGTTTCTCCATCACGAACAGCACTCATAAGTGCCACGAGTTCTTTAGGGACAGACACCTAAGCAAGAGGAAAAGTCACCTCTAGTCATAAATAAAAAAGTTTATATATCTTAAACTACATCATCTTCTCCCCTTCTTGGCTATCTATACAATAAACAAACCTTGTACTCAAAAGTATGTAAATACCAGTTCTGTAAACAGAATTAGCAATATAAAAAACTAGCTTCTTAAAAAATGAATGTAAAATACCTATTCATTCATACATGCATAACAAGAGCAGAGTTTTGGTAGAAATCAGCTCTGCCGCCTGCTTATTGCTGGGACTTGGGCAAATAACCTCCCAAGACTCAGCTTCCCCACCAAATATGGGCACAATTTCATATGTTTGCTGCCAGGAAAAAATAACATACACGCCTGCCATGGTAGCCTTTCATACTATACCTCCAAAACTAACCCTCTACTTGTACAACAGAGAATATAGCTTGGGACACGTTTGTATTATATAAATAGAAGATTTAAGGGTACTAATTGTTAAAAACTAGTATTTATTGACAATAACTAAAATAATTTTCTCTAGAAATCTATATGGAAAAGGACCCTTATAGGGGAATCCACAGGCTCACTTATGTATGTCTGACTCTGGAAGGTTTATTTCTAATCAATGCCAGAATAAAGGACTTGCCTGCCTTAATGATACAGTGAGCATGCTTTTCAGTACCTGCTCAATTTCTGTGTTGCTTTTGCATGGCTTGGGACTCCACATAATTACTGAGTTAATCCAGGCAGGGAACTGGCAAGTGGGGGTAGAGGTGGGGCTTGAACCAGTGCTACAAAAATTCATATGCAGGAAATAGTTTGGTTTCATTTCCTCCTTTCATTTAGGAAATGAGACAACTGTAATAGGCAGTGAGTGATATGTACATGAAAAAACTGAGGTAATAAGATTGGCCAAGCTCACACAATTAAATGGTAAAGAATCCAGAATGCCAGTGTTTCTGGTCTCCAAGAATAATATTTCTACAGCACTTTACTAGATGTGGTTTGGTTGCGGGATGATCTAGGAATCAAGAAACCTCCATAAATATAGGTTGGTCCTCATTTTGTTTGCTTGATCTAAGCCACTCTGGCCTCTTGGATGGTGTTTGTGTGTTAATTTTAATCCACTTTTCCCCAAAGCCCAGCTAGACCTACGAGAAGAGCAAGTTCAATGTACACAGTCTGTATTATACACCCATTCGGATGCCTAGGTAGGTACTTCATAGCTACAGCACGCCTGTATAGAGACTTTAATCCTACAGATATTAATTTTTAAAAGTTTAAAAAAGGAGCTAAATTCTCATCTTTAGATCCAGACTTCTGAATTTTATTTCAAAAATGAGAATGGTATCCATTTCCTTTTTCCACACTTACAATATTTAAAACTGCCCTTAAAGCTGAAATTCACAATGAGGTCCACAGCCCCTTTTCTATATGTTTCAGGTGGGCTTTTATTAGGTAAAATACACCCAGCTCTAATCAATTATTATCTCTGCTTATCTTTCGCCACACTTCCGTATCACTGAACTCAGTAAATGATTTGTGACCTTTACCTCTGCAGTGTAGGTGAGTTTCACAGAAGGAGTGTCCTGGCAGGGAAGAATTGCTCTACAGTGGATGGCCTGGGAGGAGAGAAAGCAAGAAGAAATAGCTACTGTATCCCCTTTCTCGTAAATCAGGTCATTAAGAAATCATTAAAACTATAGCACTGTTGTTAGGTATGTTCTTTTTAAAAAATATAAATAGGTCTCTCATCTCTTGGGATCTCTTAAGCATAACAAAAATAGATCTGTGGATAAAAACATGAGATTTTCCCCCTTCCACCTACGGTCAACCCTCATATTTCATCTGAAGCCCGAGGCAAACTACAGCACTGTGATGTATGTCCTATATACAGCTCCTCGTTGAGAGGCCATTCATTTAATGACCTAGCCACAGGACGGAACTCAGTCGTTAAAGAAGGGAAGCTTGAATTCAGTTTTTAAAAATACACGAACATGGAAGTCGCCTAACAGTTATGCCCAGGGACATGCTCTCGGGAACCTGAGGAGAAAGGCTCTGCAGTGGAATAAATCTGAGACACCACACTCTTGTCTTGGAGAGTCCCTGGGAACACCGGGCTCCCGAAGGCTCTATAAGACCTACAACAAAAAAACCTGTTTGACTCCCTGCACTTACTGTAACACAAATGCATTTCCCGCTCGTTAGCTATCTAGGTCTAATGGGACGCCAGTGTTCTGAGGAAAAGAGCTTGAGAAAAGCTCCTTGACTCTTCAATCTTGCAGCAAACTCTGAAAGTAGAAACAGGGAAGGAAAGGAGGGAGAAAGAACAGATCTCTCAATACCCTGTAGACATAGTCATTCTTATGATATGTTAAGTGTTTCACCATCTGCACACCAGCTGTTCCTAAACATTGGTTCCATCAATGGCCAGAGAACCTACAATTCCATAAGCCGATCTGTTTATACCTAAGTCTGTGTCTACAGCTGGTAAACAAAGGAATCCCAGCTTCACTGCAATGGCCTACTGGGCTTGAAGGAATACCGAGACCATCATCCCCTTCCAGAACTGTTAAAAATCCTAGACTTCCTTAAAGCCCCATACTACACCTCACCACATCTAGGCAATTCCCAAAGACGGGCTCCCAGATGACCTCCAGGCGGGTTAAGTAAGACTAGAACCATCTGATTCTCTCTCCCAAACTGAGTTCCAAGCCTTCAGAGTTCCTCACGATGTGGTGTGTAATAAGCGGCTTGGCAATGCCAAAGGGCCTTTTATATGTATTTCACTGGATAAGACCAAATGCTAAGTAAATATGTATACAAAACTACGATAAGCAAATTCATTAAACAAAAGTCACACCTATGCGTTTCTTGTCATCTGTAATAATTCTGAAGGTAGTATCATCTCATTCCTATACTTCAAACACTGCTGCAAGAAATGAAGTAGTCTTTTGAATAAAGAAGTACTTTAATATATTCAAAATTTATATTCATATGACTCACCAATACATGTTTCTCAATAACTTCGCGTTATGGGCAGTCTATGAGGACTACTGACTAAAAATCAGATGTGACTAAGAGATAAGAGAGAGATAATCGCTACATTGTTGCCCAAAACAATTTTATCTCTTCTGGATTACTGAAATAAGGTTTCCTAGATTAAAAAGATATTTTAAAAAGTCACACAAAGTAAACATGTCTAAATTAGGTTTTGTTGCACTCTTTAATTCAAATTTGAGTCTATCATCCAGAAATAGTAAGTTGATTAAATGTGTAAAGTAGGGTAGGGCTAGGGATATAGCTCAGTGGCACAAGCGCCTGCCTGGCAAGCATAAGGTCCTAAGTTTGATTCCCAGTACAAAAAAAAAAAAAAAAAAGATAAATGTGTAAAGTACCTAAAACAGTGCCTAGGAACACAGTAAATGTTGTTAGTTTCATTAATTTTAATAATACATTATTTGATTATTAACAGGATTAGGTTTTCTTTTTCTCAGGAAAGAATTTGATACTTAGGGATTCTTGTGACAGATCATCTCTACTTGTATGGTTATTTATCCTCAGCTTGAAAATACTGAACAAAAGTAGTTTAAATCATATTTTAAAGGTATACTGAATATAAACACTTGTAAATGTGTAAGAGGCCTGGAAAGGCTACACTCCACACTCACAGATTACCTCTGAGCAATGACGTTTAGAGTTAGAAATTTGATCTTTCACTTTTTGCGTAACCTGAGTATTTTGTAAGTGTTTTTATTTCACTAATTTTTCCTAGTATTTTATGAGCATTTACTGAGTTCCCACTCTATGCCAAGTTTTATGCCAGGCCTTGGGGATGTAACTATAAATAAGACCTAGTCTGCAATTTAGGTAGAAGAAGCACATGAATGTGTCAGTAGCAAGAGACACACATGAAAATACATATTGTTTGTACATCAGAAAATAAAACACTATATTAGCTAAGGCCCATATGTTCATAAGACCAGTGTTCATCCTGCTTCGTGAAACTGCATGTGCTGGGAGTGTTCTGTACAATAACCCATTCTGGCACCCTTTTTACCTGGCACTGACTAAAGAGATAGGGATGTTCCTTTCCAGAAGTCTGTTCAGGAGTGAGCCACTGAAGAGCAGAAGATTTTGGAGATGTTTCAAAAGAAATTTCTATAACAACCTCTTGATTTCTGTACAAAACAAATAAAACACATTAGTGAAGCATAATTCCACTTAACTAAAATTTGAATTCATAATACATATGGTAAATAATACACATAATATTAAATAAGGTCTCATTACGGACAGAGAGGAAGCTCTAGGAAAGCAGCAAACTCCCTGGTTAACTGTGCTTCTTGCTTTCCTACCTGAATGCAAACCTGTGGGTCCTCTTTGCTCTACGATACTAACCCAGTGAAGACATCCTGGGAACGAGTGTAAATCAGTACCCCACCATGTGTCCCACAGTCTGCATGTGTGGTATCATTCAGTTCTTGACAAGGTGGGGGAGGGGAAGAAGTGAGTTCAGAGCTCCACCTACCACATGGCAGGTGCTAGGATGTGGTACAAAGCAGCGCTGCTCTGCGAACTGTTATTGATCGGTGACACAGCAAGTCAAGGAATCAACAGGAAGTACTCAGAAACTTGCAGCATAATTTTTATGACCCCTGGATCTAATAATAAAAGAATATATGTTCTCTGTATTTAATCTCTTTTTCCTAATAATTTGTGTTTGCTGCATTTTACAAAGATATCAGCCTATGACAGACTGGAGAAAACAAACCTGCCCCTTTCCCACAGGTAGTTCCCAAAGCACTCATACTGAGGAGCTAGTCAGAGATTCAGGGATCAGCAGACCTGCCAGGGTATGAATCCTGACTGGACCACTTAGGGGTGACATAAACTCTGGCGGATTTCTTCACCTATAAAATGGAGTTGATGAAGTCCGCCTTGCATTCTGCCTTGGGATTTCCTTTTTCTTTCTTGAAGGGGAAGAGAAGGCACGAAAACACTGGCCACTAGAAAGTGGGGTAGATCACTCTTGTCCTAGGCCAACAGTTTTCATCCTTTCCCTCCTGGATGTGTCAGGGGGTGAGATATGTCCCCTTTACCAAACTTAGGGCTGCCATTTTCTTGACTAAGTTCCCTTTTTGCAGCTGTGAAGTATAGATCATTCTACACAGGGTCATTATAGGACTAAAGAATGGACCTGAAGCACTTATAGCACAATTGGTACACAGGTAAGAATTCTATGCTCGGTGATGTTATGACCTTTATCCCTTAATCACAATACCTGGTCTCTGTGGCAAAGGTGAGTGTATAGCGTGTAAAAGCTTCCTAAGCTGTTCTGAAATGTCTCCTTGTAATGATGGTGCTATCATCACTCTGGACATTAACAAGATTATGAGCAACTAAAGAGGTCAGTTACAAAAGACCTACTGTTGAGTGGTGGTTTTTTGAGACAAGGTCGTGCAGCGTAGTCTAGGCTGCCTTTGAACTTACTACGTGGCATGGGCTGTCTTCAAACTCACCATCCTCCTGCCTCAGCCTCCCAAGTACTGGAATTAAAGGCTTTCATCACCACATCTGGCTTATTTTTTGTTTTTCAGTGCTAGGGCTCAAACCCAGGGCCTCATGCATGCTAGGCAAGTGCTCTACCAGTAACCTAGTGTTTTAGGCAATAAATGTATTTAGGGTTTTAAAAACGTAATTTTCCCTATAAACCCATATCTAAACACACTAATATGTATAGTGTGCCAATTACTACATATACACAAACAGAAAAGGAAAGCTGCCTGAGTTATTTTAAAATGTATTTCCCCATCATTCAAGTAAACAAGACAACACAGATAGCTTTCATACTTGGTCAGCGCGATAGGAAGAGAGATCTCCATTGGTGACCCTTTGTAACTTTGTCTTTCTCCAAGAGTATATTTGACTTCTTGTCCATTGATCACCACGTTTTCTATTGTAAGGTCTTTTGTATCCAAAACCTAAAATTAAATTTTTAAATAATAAGAAAATAGTTCATACATCAGAAAAAAATCAGTGTTAGGAATAGATTAATAACAATGATTGTAGAACCAGTTTATAAAGAACCAGCTTACAGACGATAAGCCAGAGTGACATGACAGGAATTACAGGCGTCAGAAGTTAGTCCAGGGCTCATCACTCAAGACCCTCAGAACTCCAAAAATCTGAGGGTTCTAAGATTTGCGTTTATACTGTTTGATCATTCTGGGATAGTCACAGAAATTCTGGGCACTAACTAAAAGTCACTCTAAATTAAAATTCCTTTAATTCTCTCTCCTAAAATTTAACTTCTTTGTTACAAAAAAACTGCCTGTATCTTTTTAAAATTCAAACTCTTTAATGCACCTTTCCCTATATTTCTTAGAATTTATATAGTCCAACCCCTACAGTAGACTTTCATATATAGTCTCCTCAGACAGTGTACTTCATATATCTAAAAATCAGAACAACCCTCGGTACTTGTTAGGCAAATAAGCAGACCATATATCACTACTGTTGTGTTATCTAGAAAAAGCTCATCCTCATAAAACAACTGACAAATGATACCATGGGGGACTAGAAGATGCAATGTGCTGGCCGTGGCCAATTAAGGGTGACTATGTTGGGCAACAAGGTGGGGCATCAAGAATCTGGGCAGTTTTCATCCCAGTAATCCCCTGAGCTTAGGAACCAGACTTTTCCATTACCTCTCAGCTAATTCCTTCCAGAACCTTCGACCTTCCTGTGCCACGAAACTGTTCCCTAACAAACAAGTCTCCCATATTATTTTTAAGTATTCAATTCACCCTTCTACCCACTATTCTATTTTCCTTCCTTCATTCCTCCCTCCCTCCCTCCCTCCTTCCTTTCTCCCTCCCTTTCCTTCGTTCTTTCTCCTTCCCTCCCTTCCTTCCTTCCTTTCCTTCAACTCCAAGGGTAACTGGTAGCTGCTTCCTCTTCCTCATCAACCATTCTTCCTTTCTCGCTCTTTAATCTGCCTTCTGGCTCCTTGCTACTGAAGGCACAGTCCCTCTGGTCCACAAGATCGTCTGGGATAGTCACACAAACATGGGGACCTGTGGCTACTCATAGCTCTGGGGACCTTGCCACCTGGCCAAAACTCCAGCCTTAGTTTCTCCGCCATTACACAAACAGTTGTTGTACTTAGGAGTGTCCTCCTCCTTCCTCTTTCTAACCCCGCGTATGGGTATGCCCACATGTTCTAGCCTTAGTCCTTTGGATCTTCTCGTGTTCTTCGCTCCCTAGCTTTTCCTCGTGACCACACCTTCAACTAGTATCTCTGTGCAGATGACCACTTGTCTATTTCTACAGTTGTGTTCCCCGCCCCACCATGTCAGCTGGACATCTGTAACTGCCTGCTCAACAGTTCCCCAGGAAGTACTCTACCCCTCATACTTAATAGGCATCTAACAACGAAGCAACCATCATCTCCCCTAATTCAGCCCTTTCCTGTTTCTTAATTCTGTTACTGAAACTCCTCAAACTACCCAAGGTTTCAAACATAACCCACAATCCTCCCAATCGCACACAGTCCACTAGAAGGTATTCTTCTTTACACGATCTTCGTATTTTCTTTTGTTCCTTTCTACCAGCACCCCGGACCAGATCCTGAGCAGTCGGAATTCCCTCGTTATCTCATCTCCTAGTTTCTGGGACCACCGCCACTCTGTGCCTATATTCGGATTAGAAAAGCACTGGGAGAATGCCAACAAGCAGCCACTTCCCTGTCACTTCTGTTAATGAGTGACAGTCTGAAGGGTGATCACTAAGCATGATTCCCACCTCTGCAGTGCCAATAAATTTTGTTTGGGAAGAAATTTTCATCCCAACTTTTATCTTTAGTTTTTTTTTTTTCTTTTTAAGAGTAGCTAAATTTGTTGAGTATCATCTGATTCCCTCCTAATGGGCAATTCCTTCTTTCAGATTACTTTCTTTTTTTAGGTATCTCTTAACTGGAACTGGCTTATCTTCCCACATGCACATATTTGGAATATATAGTTCATATCTTAAGAGTCATAGTTACTTCTATGTCCTTTCATATTCTAGCATGTACAGGATATCTGATTTAATAATAGAATTTGATAACCTATGTTTATAACCACCCATGCTTATATGGACATTATAGCCATCAAGACGAACTGACTGGTCATTTCCCAGGGGAACATAGTCTATCTTCTGTATTGCCTAAAGTTTTCAGATCTCTGAATCGGAAAAATTGGTTATACTAATAACTTTTTTGTGAGACTTTTCTCATATCCCCTATATTTATTATAGTGGTTGGCCCCGCACTCTCCTATGGCACTTCTTACACTGTAGTTTAATGATTTATTTCCTCTCCTACTTAAATACTTAAATAGACAGTGTTCCTTAAGTTTTCCATTCCCAGGGTTTAGCACAGTGCCTGAAAAACTGTAGATGTCCATTAATGTATGAAGCAAGTTCTAGACCAAAAGAAATTAGAAAATGTGAATTTTCTCTGTATGTCAAATCGTAAGCCTCAATCTTCATTTCCAAATTTTTCAAGTCATTCCCCTTCAAATTTTCCTGATAAATGTTATTAAACAATTAGTCAAAACTGTAGTGAAACAAAAGAAGTTAAGATGATTGACAAGTAGAATTTGTACTTTCAACAAACACCTACTGAGCATCAACTATGTCCAAGATGAAGATACCGACAGAGTTGTAAGAAACAGCCCTACTTAAGGACAGCAAGTTATTGAGGATACAGCTTGCTGTATTTCAGTCTTCTCTTTGAACAACATACCACAAAAAGCTTTTCAAAAGGCTCATACTTCTGAGCAGTTGATCAGTTGCCATGAGGTATATAACGGATTCCCTTTTGCATAGGCTACTAAGAAGCTCTATGTCAGTACTGTGGCCCAATTCCTATGTGTTTCAGGCTTTATACCACTGTCTTGTTCTCTATCGTTATGCCACTATCTTCATTCTCTCTTCCTCCAAATTCCTTAATTATTTTCAACAACTTATTACACAACATGTTATCTCAAGTAACCTCAAATTCCTTGTGGAACAAAGTAAACAAAGAGAGCCTTATGGCACATTTATCATGCCCTTATAGTTTCTATTTGGTATCTATAAATCGCAGTGATCAAAACAAAAACGCACAGGCTTATCTGTTAAAACCAAAACCAAAATAACAGCATGATGTTTTTCTCTCACTTCAGCCATTAATTCAGTGAAGACCCTGGTTCAATCCCTGGCTTCTGTCACTTACAAGTGAATGATCTTGGCGGGGACAGTAAGCCCTCTCTGAGCCATCTGAGGAACATCTTGTTTCAATAAAAGAAATGCTTGAAAGTATTTTGAATACCAAACTCAGTGTAAACAAACTGCAACTTGGAGAAGATTATACAAAGCTGGGAATTAGTCGTCTTACAAGTTCCCATGGCATTTCCCAATTCATAGACCCCAAGAATGGGGTGAAAGGAGAAATGATGTCTTCCTTCCCCTAGTGCCAGCACCAGTCTTCTGTCACACCTCTGGGTGGTGTGATGGCATCTCACTTCTGACATACGGTTAGCACTATTATTAATGTAGCCCATATCAAGTTTAACCACTGCTTTCCAATTCACTGTATCCATGAGTCAGACTTTTGAGAGTCTTTACAGGCCCAGTACTATACTAGGAATGTGAGCTATAAATATGAAACACAGTCCCTACTTTCAGTCCCCAGTGGGGAAAACAAACAAACTTCAAATAAATATAAAAATTAAGAGGAAGCTCTTGGTCTCAGGTTATAGATATAAACAAGGAAACAACTGTAAACAAATAATCTTTCTTGCACAAATTTAATATTATTGTGATTTGTTAATTTAAGCAGAAAGGCCAAACTAGAAATCATAATTTAAAAATCTTTTCTCTAGATTTAGGGAATATAAAAACAACAGGCAGGTTTTTAGGAGCCATTCTTCAAAACTTAAGCCTCCTGACTCCCGCTTACTCAGAGGTAAAGCTTCTAGTTTTTATGAAACAGAGGGGAGCACAAGGTCACATGAAGCCATGAAAAGCTAGCAAAATTCACCCTTTCAATAAAGGGAAAGAATTCACTGACACGGAACTTAACTTCAGCCCTGCTGCGGTAAAGCTTCCACTGTAATACAGGCTAGCGTGGTAGTTTAAGACCAAAGTGCACCAGACAAAGAAATGGTTATCTTCATATTTATAATGCTTTCATTTTTCTTCCTTATAGTACTTTTGATGATTACACAGAAGGAAGGTAAGTGCTTTACTAATTCCTACTAATGAACACAAAGCAGAGATCTATCATACACGCAGGAAAAAGAGGCGAAACTTCAATTTTTATCTAAACTTATTATTCTGCCCAATTACTTGATTCACTAATTTCCCTCCTCAATATCTAATCTGACTGCTCATTACTGTTTAACAGGTAACACTCTACAACCCTGCAAAATACCCCGTATCATCCATCCTACTCTAGGTAGGAAGTTGGGTAGGACTGGTTTTACTCCCGTTCCTCTTCTCTCTAAAACACTGCTCTTTGAAACTTTTTGGATGCAAGGTACAGTCCCAGACACTCCAGGTGCAAGAACGCTGACGGCAGGTCACATGGTACAAGTGAACTCACTAATATTCCACGCATCTAAGCTTACCTCTATTCTAAGAGTTAGACACTTTATAGAAGTAGTATGAAATCGTATTGAGTCGTCCTTAGAAAGCCCGAAGGTCCCACCCGTCCTTAAATTACAAGAAAATAAGGGTGCTAAGCAGCAAAGGTATGAAGAACTCCGAAAAGAAACAGAAAGCAGAGCCTGGAAATGCCAAAGCAGAGGAGAGAAGGGGCTGGGGCAGGAAATCCCGAGGGCTTCGACCGCGAACAGGGAGCTCGCCAGGAACAGGGCATCGGTGGCGGGTGGGGACGAGGATGTGTGTGGGGGAATCAACAGTGTATGGGATCTAAGTCGTGCAAGATTGAGCGATGTGGGGCCTGGGAAGGGGTTGTGGGCCGCGGGCCGGGAAACTGGGGAGGCCACGCGGGAAAACGGATCGCGTGTGGGGCGAGGGGGGGGTAAAGACGAGACGTGAACAGCAAGACGTGGACGCGGTGCTGGGCTGGACATTGCATCAAACGTGCGGCAGGGGACCTGAGGCACGACCCGAGTGAAGACGGCGCTCTGGACAAGCGCGCTGAGGTGGGAGATGCTGAAGGAGAGGGGGCTGAGGCGGGGCGACCCCGGGCGTGGGGCTGGGCGGGCACCACACAGGGGCAGCGGGGGCCCCGGGGCGGCCGGGGCGAGGGGCAAGGGGCGAGAGGCGAGGGTGACGAGGCTGTGGCCGGGGAGACGCCTCTGTACCAGGCTGCGCAGATTGTCCTCCTGAGACTGGATGGTGAGGGCGGCGATCCCGGTCAGCACCCGGCGAGTAAAGTCCACGCTGCATCGCAGGTGCAGGTGCTTGGTCCGGCAGACGGTAGCCGGGGAGGATAAAGAACAGGTATCCACGACCTCTGCCATGGCTCTGGGAGACTCGCCACACGCCGACCTGCACTGCACAGCGGCAGACGGATTCCGACAGAGCCGGAGCCGAAGACAGAGGTGGGGCGAACAGGATTCGCGGGGGACGCCGGGAAAGCGAGTTCCTCAGAGTCAGTGGAGCGAGGGTGGCGCCGGGAGCCGAACCACCAGTCCCGTGATGCAGCGGGAGCGGTCGCGCGCTACGCCACCTGGGAGTGTGGGGGCGTGGTGGGGGCCGAGGGAAAATCTCCGAGGAGTTGGTCGCTGTTGGAGAAAGGGTGGGCTGAGGGGGTGAGATGGAGCGGTGAGATAAACCGAACGCTTCCACGTTAGTTCCAGAAAGCTGCGATGGCAACAAAATGCCAGATCAGTTGATGGTGTAGAAAACAAGAGTAGGGCGGAGTTATATAGGATAAAAGAGCAGACGGAAAAGCCCTACTCGTGTAGTTCCTCGTTAGTATAGTGGTGAGTATCCCCGCCTGTCACGCGGGAGACCGGGGTTCGATTCCCCGACGGGGAGATATGAGGTACTTTTCCTTCCTTACGTGTTTCGGAAGTGTCTATTTTAGTACTTTTGTGGTTATTTCCACTCTCCAAAGATCTAAAACAGAATAAACCGACACTCCAATTTTGGAATGCTATGTTAGCTCAATTTTGGAGTCCTTCCCTAAGAAAATAAAGGAGGATTGACGAATCCATTGCCTTTAGCTTACCGTTTAAAACTGGAGAAATTAGAGGGCTGCTTTGAAAGAACTTTAAACATGGAGCCTTTAACTCCGAATTCTTGCAGTGGGGGCACGTTGAAGAGTTTTAAGCAGGGGTGCAACTTGCACGGTCAGATTCAGGTTACACAGATTCCGACGACAACATAAGGATTCAAAAGGAATGGATGGGTGAATACTTAGGAGTCAAGTAGATTTACCACTTAGGATTGAAAGAACCCAGGGTGAGGCTCAAGTTTTGGGGTTCAGTGGCTGGGTAATCACTCAGTAGCGTAGACCATAGGAAGAAGATGGATTTATAGGGAAGGTGCTAACCTCTATTTTGAGTGCATGCAGTTTGAGAACCTGGGGGACATTGAGGCCCACGAGTCTCCTGGACTTAGTCCACAGCTCTGAGGAAACGCCAGTTAGACATGAGAAGATCCCTGAATGTGGTTGTGGTGGCTGAAATCATGATGATGGTTCCGCTGCACTCAAGAAGACTGCGCAATGAGAAGGGCACTGATAACGAGTTGGGAGCTGAGCAAACGCCAGAATTCAATTTTTAAAAACAGCTAGAGGAAGTGAAGCCTATGAACTAGACCGGAAAAGCCAACCAACACTGTCACATGTAGCCCAGAGGGCCATCAAAGTAAGAACTGGGACATTCTCTTTGGCTTTGGTGGTATGGTGGGCGCAGAGAAGACCCCCAGGCTTGCGGACTTTTGCGGTTTGGTGAAAAGTGGAAGCTGGAGTGGTGAAGTGAACAACGAAGGAAAGGGGAACATAACCCTGTCAGGATGTGTGGTCAGCGTCGGAGGCGGGGGCCAAAGAGGAAGGCAGCGCTGAGAAAATGGTTTTTAATTTGGAGGGGTGAGAGAAACTTTAACATGCTTCAGTAAGACGTTCCTGGAGAAGATTTTAAAAGTGTGAAGAGGGGTGGTTTGCAGGCTGGCACAGTCGAATTCCCTGTCAAAAGTGGTCTACCGCGACACTCGGCCCTGGCGTGGGAAAGCGAGGGTCTACACGTGGATATCCTTGGGTTGGCCCCTTCAAGCCAAAGGGTGTGACAGTGACAGCAACAAAAAAGTCCACATTATGAAACACGACACTTTACACACATAGGCCCTAACTTCACAGGACCTAAGCATCTGTGACGTGATCAACATTTGCAAATATTTTTGAGGTCATCAAACCTGGAATGACAAATCTGACACAGTGAAATTGATTTAATAAAATAATGGAAGATCGAGTTATCTTTCTTACCTAGCATATAGACAAGATGGATTGTCTTGATGTATGTCGATATTGTTATTTCCATCGTTGACTAGTAGGAGCTCACAAGGTTTATCCCACTTGTTTGCAAGCAAAGTTATCCAGGGGCTGGAGGTGTAGCCCGGTGGTAGAGCACTTGCCCAGTATGTGTGAGGTGCTAGGTTTCCCTAGTGACACAAGGGGAAAAAGTATCCACAGACAACTACAGATGAATTTCTCAATTGACTATTAGCTTTATCAAAAAAATTACACAGTAGTGTTTATCTAGATGTCCCGCATGAGCCTCCTGCCTTCATAGGCAGCTTTCCTGTGTCACACCTCTTTGCCATGGCTTCCTACCTTGGAACCTACAGACCGTGGACTAAACATGGAAACCAAAGTAAACCTCTCCTCCTTTAAGTTTCAACTGCTGGGAATTTGGTCCCAGTGACAAGGAAAGCGGCTAAGACACTAAATAGGAATTAGTTTCTAAGATACCACTGACCCCCAAATATGGGGTGTACAAAGTTAGCAATTGACAGTTGCAGATCGTTAGGAGCCAAGTGGATTTACCACTCAGGATTGAAAGGAGCCCAGGGTGAGGCTCAAGTTTTTGGGTTCAGTGGTGTTTCCTCAGAGCTGTGGACTTAAGGAGCTAAGTGGATTATTTATATCCAGCAGTGAATTGGGGATGGTTTTTTAAATGAGGGTTTTCATTGCATCTGTAAAATAGGAGGAACATTAGTGTCTGTCCACCAATGGGTCTCTTAACAGTGAAAAGATGATCCAAAGATTTATGAAAAGAATCAACACACGTATGCATAGACCCATATGAACAGAAAGTACTGCAGCCTCACTGTTCCCCGGAGAACGTTTCCCAGTCCTTCCCTCCCTTCAGGACCAGTGAGGCGGCTGTGCCTCATAGGGTTGCTGAAAGACGAATGAGATCACAGATGTGAAGTGTTTAGCCCTGTGCTTGGCACATGAGCACTGTTAGTGTTAGTATTACCATTGGCTTTCATTTCAATCATTTCTTTTTCCTTGTTTTGTTTTGTTAGAAAGAGCTCTTAGGAAGAGGTGGCAAATAAAAAATAACAAGTGTTTGCTCAGCAAAGCAGATCGTGCCAAATTAGGCCTCTAAGAAGGGATTGCAGCATCAGCAGAGATCATATTTTCTGAGATGCTTTTACAGGAAATTCCACTTGGTGCAGACGGAACACTGAAAGAGTATAAACACACTGTTGCCCTCCTTTCTTCACATGGACCTTTCCTATCTTTAACTAGTTGTTATGGTTGATACATCGTGTCAACTTGGGGAGTCTAGAGGTTTGGCTGAGTGACTCAGCAGGAAGCCAGGGTGCTTACTTTGTATACATCCTGAGCCTGTGGAAGAGGAGGGCATGGAGATTCCGTGAGTGCTACAGGCCCCCTGGGGAGGGGCAGCCTGTTTACAATCAATGTGAGGGAGGTAGAAAGAGGCTGCTTGCCTGCCTTTCTTCCTTTTGGCTCTTGTGGTTTTTGCTGTGCTCTGCCACCATGACCTGCCATGTGCCACTCTGCCTCTGAGCCAGCCAAGTATGGACTAAACCTTGACAAACTGTAAGCTAAATAAACCTTCCCTTCCTTCATTTTGGGTATTGGGTATTTTGTCTCAGCAATGAGAAAAAGTAACCAAGACACTAGTCAGCATAATTTGCTGATAGTCCTGTTACTAAGTGTGTTCTACTACACAGTGCTGCTGGGGAAAGAGGTGGAGAAGGCTCACTTCTACCTGCTGGGTCACTTACACTGCAGTGCCCAGCTGCACCAATGACTGAGGAAATGTTAAGTGGGATCCAATAAATGAGATGAACTAGGGGAGCAGCAAAGCAAAATCTAGAGTGGCAGTAAAGGGAGATCCCAGGACAACAATTTTACAGCAGGCCTTGAAAGCAACAAGCCCATACTCTAGCAGCAGGAGAGAGGGCCCCAGAATGGATGTCTCAGAAGGAAAAGAGAGAGAAAAGAAAGTATTGATAAATGTGGTGTCAAGAGAGAAGCCCAGCCCCAGGGAACATGAAATTCTAGTGTGGAGAGGGTCAGGAACAACTTCATGGATGACATAGCAAGAATTGGGATTTGAACTATGAGCAGGATTTTAGGAGGAAGGTGGTAGGACTGAACATGGGGGCCGGGGACATAGCTCAGTGGCACAAGTGCCTGCCTAGGATTGAGCATGAGAAATAGGGGTTACGCAGGGGGGCATTGGAGGAATAAGGCGTGGGATCGGATGTCAAGATGCATTTGGGGAGAACAATTCTGGGGGTGCAAAACCCTACTAGTTAATAATATGCCCTTTTCTTCCTCTGCAGGTTCTATATCTAGTTTGACAGAGATCATTAAGTGTCCACCAATATTTATTTTTCTTTCCATCTTTAGTAATAAAACTCTCTCAGCTGGGCACATGGTGGCCCAAAAATAGATTACATTTCCCATCCTTTTTTGGATTTACACCAGACAGTTAAGTCTTGACCAATGGATATAAGCAGAATTGTTGATTATGACTTCCAAAAAGTGTCCTTCATGGGAATTAAGAAAAAAAACCAAAACACTTCTTTCTCTAGTTTGTTACCTGAAATATGGCTGTGTTGTAGCATGAGCTTGGAACCACGTGAGCTGGAGAGATAGAAGGAGCCATGACACAGAACAGTCAAGTTTCTGGAGGTTGGGGAACCCCCGTGTGGATTGCTCTGGATTTCTTTTATTTGAGAGAAATAAACGCCTTTAAGACAGTGTTGTTTCAGATTTTCTGCCCGTCAGACTTTACTGACCCCTGGTCTCAGTTGGGCATGTTATCGGTTTTGTGTACTTGCTGCAGTTTATCAGCTCCCGCGTTATTGTGGGTGATTACACAAGTCTGACAAATGTTCTCAGATGGGCCTTTCTTCTCCTTGTGTTATCTGTAAAGTGTTTTTTCTAATTTGGTCATCTCATGGCCTTGCTTAGAATCCTTCTAGGTCTCACCAATGTTTTTCTACCTCTTTTGATTTAGGGTCCATTTTCAAAGTAGAATTTTTGGCATGTGGCCCACGATTTAAAAGATGAATTTGGGAGTTTTCTTAGAGGCATGCTTTGGCAAGCTTTAAAATATAATCTATCATGGGTAGTACATGATAACACATAGTGCGCCTGCATGCTTTCATGATTTAATTCTGAGAATTACATTAAAATGAAAGATGCATCTCTTTTGTTGCTGAAGCAGCATACACCCCCCAGGTGGAAACCTGTCATTCTATGCCTTGGTCCACAGCCATGTTTAAAGTTGCAAAGTGACAGCAGCACCATCCTTTCCATTGGCACGGGTCCCTTCAGGGTTTGGGTCCTGCTTGGCTTCCTGGTCACATCCTTCAGTTGACCCGGGAAGCGCTCCCTCCTCTGGCTGTACTGAACTTCCCGCCTGCTGCTTCACCCTCCTCCCCCACCTCACATGGGTACTTCGGGCCATGTGCATGCTCTCTCTCCATAGACAGTTTGTTCTCTTCCTCCTCTTCCAATTCTGCCTACAGCCTCTTCTTCTGGCAACACCAGGCAGTCCCTAGCGTGAGATCATGTGGCTAGACCTGGGAGGGCCCCTGAAGCGAAGGGAGGGGCTTGGCCCTGCACGCCATAAGACGCCACTTAGACTTTCCCTCTGGGCCGTAAGGTGTCACCATGGGTCTTAATGGGGATGTGCATGACTGGCGCTTGTCCTTGCTAAACCAAAGCTCTTCGGGCTGACACTCCTCCAAAACAAAAGAGCTTACTGAACCACCCCAGATGCTAAGAAGAGAAGGACCAGGTCCTGGGGCAAGTCCCGCTCTCCCAGCAGCAAGGCTGGATAGCGCAGCTGCAAAAGTGCCCAGTAGACCTGAGTGTGAAAGGCATTTTCATGGTGAAAATTTGGGGAAGGAAAGCATGAACTGTTTCCAGTGAGCTTACCTCAGCTGTAGATAAGAGGGGTAAGAAGACGTACCAGGAGGAGGTTTGGGGCCAGGAGGGCAGTCCATAAGGAGAAGGATTGGCTGGAGTCAGTAGTCCTGAAATGTGTCAACAGGAGACCAGCCACGGGGGCTCAGCTGGCAGGGGTCTTAAATCTAGGTTTTAACATGCATTTGGGTAAGTGGAACAGTTTGTTAGTGGTTTAGGACAAGAAATGTTAAGTGAGTAACCTCCCTTATCCACTCACACTACCCTGCCTCTGACCTTCGGAATTACATTTAGACATGCTGGACTTTTTCTTCCACCACCTTTTAGAAAGATTTCTCTCTGACAGCATGGAAGACAGATTGAAGAGGAATATGTGTTGAAGGCCCAGGCAAGAAGAAAGAAAATCCAACTTTAAATGTATCTCTCCTGCTCCCCTTTTCCTACTGCTTTAGAAGATAAACGGCTAAGTATTTTCCATTGTAAGAACTTTACTGGGAATTACTATAGGACTTTCTGTAGCTCTGAGGTGAGCAGTGACGGTGGCTAGGATCAAGGGCCTGAGAAACTAGGAGAGTGCGGTTTGATTGGCTGAGATGGTGAGATTGTGGGTGGGGCTGATGAGGGTGGGAAGGAATAATCTTAGAAGTTCAATTTTTTACACAGCAAGTTTGGGATGTCCTCCATCATCGGAGGGGAGATGTTGAGTAGGCAGCTGGAAATAAAAGTGTGGAGTCCAAGGGAAAAGTGGGCGCTCAGCACGCAGGTGGAACAGGGAGAGGAAGGGAAACCAGCCACAGCAACTGAGACAGAAAGATCCCTGACGTGGAAGGAAAGTCAAGGATTATGTGTCTCAGAAGAAAAGAAAGTGTTTCAAGGAGGAAGAAATGACCAGCTGGGTCAGTGCTGTGCTTAGTTAACAAGATGAGAGGGCTAAGGATTGTCCACTGGGTTCAATGACATGAAGGTCACTGGCGACCCCAACAAGAACAGCTTTAATGGATGGCAGAGACACACAGAGTGAAGTAGATTAGAGAAGGGTGAGAGGAGACATGAATTAACGTCAGAGGACATGGAGATTATTCTTTTGAGGGGTTTTGCTAGAGAGAGGGGTCATACGTTATAGCTAGAGAGAAAAGTAAGATCAAGAGAGGTATTTGCATTAGGATGGAAGAAAGAACATATTTGTTGGCTCCTGGGTATGTCCCAGTACAGATGGGAGAGGATGTTTACCTGGCTATGGAGGAGAGGCTTGCCTGCACAACAGAGATCAAATACAGGCCACAAGTGAAGAAGGCCTCAACTAGGACACAGACAGTTACCACAGGATCTGCACAGGTAGGCAGGGAGTGGAGAAGCATTAATTTAGGGACATCCTCTTCTGATTGTTTCAGCAGGCTCCAGGAGAGAAGAGGAGGGATGAGGTGGTTGTTGAGGAGAAAGGAAGACTGGTTGGGTTTGTTTGGTGGCCAGGTACCCGTAAGGATTCCCTGGAGGGCCTTGGTCATGGATTCAGAGAGAAAGCTAGGCCAGCATTATTGTGTGGATTTTCTCCAATCATGTGTGGCTGCCAGGAGTGATTTGGTCAGGATACTATACAAGCTGAGAAAGTAAGGGACCATGAAGGACATGAAGGACAGTGAAGAGGAGCACGAAGGACCACAAAGTGGAGTCAACAGGTCGGAACAAAACATAGCTGGAGTCAGAGTAAGTGATCGGGGAAGTTAAGGGAGCACTGTGGTTGGACAGTGTGACAAAATAATGTTTTGTGTGAAAGGCAAGAAAAGAATATATTAAAAATTTGCCCATACCCACTTAAAATATTTCTGGAAAGAGTCTCAAGAAACAGACTGTGTCCTTCACTTGTTGGGAGAAAAGCGAGGTGGCTGAGGAACAGAGGCAAGAAGTAAACATTTCAACAGAGTAATTGTTAGAGCCTTTGGGAGTCTGAGGTAAGTTTCCTATTCAAAAAATTATTCATTGAGATGAAGAAAAATGTCTCTAGAACCAAAAGCCACACATGATACCGAAAACAACCCTCTGTGGCTTCCTGTTTACTTCATGTTTCTGTCAGGGCCCCACCTCACTCTATGACCCTCATTTTAGGAGTCTCTACATGCCGTGTGCCAACCATGCTGAGCTGAAGTTGCCTCTGCCCTCTTCCTTAAGCCTAGATGTCTTTGTACCCTACCTCTACCCCACTTCCCTGGTCTCACCCCCCCTCTGGCCTTTTCTCCTTCCAGTCTGGGCTGAAATCTTGTAGATTCTTTCTCCAAGAGAACAAGGAATATGTGACTCCCGTCACCCCCTCACTTCAGTGAGTGAAAACATGGAATTATTTGAGCTACCTTTCTCTGGGTTCAGTTTGCAAAAGCAGCTCTAACCCATTTTTCCATCTTTGTGCTAATCTGTCCCTGCTTCTGCAGCCTTGTGCAGTATGCTTGCATGCATATTTACATCTCCAGTCTGTTCTTATGTCAATAGAGGGTTCGGCCAACTAGGGAGGCCAGAAAGGAAAGCATAAAACCAGGTTCTACCAATATCATGAAGTAGCGTCTGTGATCTCTACTGCACACCTCCGCCATGCCCACCTCCATGGGTGATAGCAGCAGGGTCTGGTGAACATCTCTTGTCATCCTGGCCCCTTCTCTGCAGCTCGACCTTTCATGGGCTGGAGCCAGGACAAATAGATGGGCACGGTGGCCTGAGTTGGAGCACAGGACCATCCCTCTTTCCCACACAAAGTGTACTTGGGGACCAGCAGCCTCAGCACCTTCTCAAAGCCTCAGAAGAAATGCAGATCTCATAAAACCAGAATCTACACTCTAATCAGATCTTCAGGTGATTCATGTGCCTATTAAATGAATCCACTGGCTTGGAGGTCCGGAGGACACTTGAAGGAAATTTAGTTCCCAAGTTAATCATATATTTCAGGGCCACTTCTTTGGAGTTCACTATCCTGATCCCCCTTAATACACCAACGTTGTCTCCCAACAAAGCACTTAACACCGTGTTGCTGTCAGTCTCCCTACTAGGTGGAGCATTCTTAAGTCCCAGACTATATATTTTCCCACTCTATGGTTGTTGGATGAATGAACACATGTATAAATAAATGAATAAATGAGATTATATAAGAGGCATCGTTTTATTCCTTGCTTTACTTGGTGTTCACTTTGGGTAAAAAAAAAAAAAAAAGAAAACTACCTTCTTGGCTCTCCTTGGCCTGCTAATGCCACTCACTAGACAATATGCTTTTACACACCACACCAGAATGCCCTGACTACCTCTTGCTGATGGCAAGCGCTTTAGAACATAGTTACCAAAGCTCACTCTGTCTGTTTACTGTCACTGTAATGAAATTCCTGAGGCTGGTAAATTATAAAGAATAAGGACTAGGAATGTATTTAGCTGCTGGGTCTGGAGGTGGGGGAAGTGGGAGAGGGTGGGCTTGCTACCTGGAAGGAGAGCCCTTCAGCCGGCCTCATGCAACCATGGCGGAAGGGTCACTTAGAGGCAGACAGAGTGTGTACACTTGGGTCTCTCTTCTTGTTCTAAAACTACTAGCGCCGTCCTAGGGGCTTCACCTTTGTGATCTCATCTAATCCTAATATTCCCCCAGAGGCTTCACCTCCCAATACAATTAATGCATGAACTGGAGGGTTCAGTTCCAGCACATGAACCTTGGAGGGGAACACCAAACTCTTGCGGTGCCCACTTATAAAAGTGCACACATCATTAGTGTGTGTTGCTCCCTGAACTTTATAAATTGAGCACCCCAGTTCAGGGGCAACAAGATTAGAAACTGAACTTTACCACTGTCCCACTAGATCCTTCCCACACCCTTCCTCTAGTCTCGGTAAATCCTGCTCCCTGGGATAACTGGTCCCTGTGGTTTGCATATGACTTTGACTTGTTGAGTTCTTTATATTTGCTTTATCTACACAGAAAGATACAGGATGTGCTCTCAGGCCAGGCTCCTCAGCTCAACATTATGTCATGGCATTCTTTCATATTGCTGTGTGTGGCTCTAGCCTATGCATCTTCGTTGCTGTATAGTAGTCTGTGTGCAGATAGACCATAATTTCTTTATCTGTTCTACAGTGGATGGGCACTTGGGTCATTTCTGGTTCTGGGTTAGTATAAATAGTGCCACTATGGACATTTTAATGCATGTCTGATGCTGAAGAGATTATAGCCAGATTTTGATGTCCTGCTTTAAAGTCTGGACAGCCAAACCCATGTGGGAAATTTCCTTTGGGGTTGCTGCACCCACACAAAACCATTGCAGCAACTGGACTCATAGTGTTTGTGGTTTTTCTGGGTCTAACAAACCCCCAGCTTGGGTAAAAGGAGAAGTGGATGAAGCAAAGGGGGAAGCTGCTTTCAAATTATAAAAGTCTTCACTGCTGCTGGTCTCATTCTACTCTGTCCCCTCTGTAGCTCCCGGGTCTTTTCTTGGTCCCCATGCGGGTGCGCTGGCGCCATTCATTTCTAACTCAGAGTTTCCAGCTTTGTTTCTGGTTTTGCTGCTAAGTAGCCAATAATTCCTCACCACACCTGCACTTTGTGTTCGAAGGCCTGAAAGCATGGCCAGGTTTGACAAGTATCTGCAGGATCTCCTTTTGAAAGGCTGTATGTCTATCTTATTGCTTGGTTTTGAGCCCAGTTTCTCTTGTTTTGCCAGCAAAGCGGATTATTTCTGCTTGTCATGAAATATGTGTTCATGAGTGAAGACCAGCTTAAAGGGTTTCCTCCTGAATGTTCTTCTCATCTACAAGTCGGTATTTGAGGAACTACTGTTTTGGCATCATTTTCACATCTTTTTTGAGACAGGGTCTTGCTATGTGCTGCAGGCTGGCTTTGAATTCACTGTGTAGCCCAGGCTGATCTCTAACTCACAGAGATCCTCCTGCCTCAGGCTCCCAGAGCTGGGCTCACAGGTGTGTGCTGCCACACCCAGCACAGAAGCCCTCTCTCACGTGGGATTCTGAGTTGAACAAACCTGGGAGAGGCTGGAATTGTCTCACACTTTATCTTCTCCCATAGGTGTGTCTCCGCCTTCCTTTCTCTCTCCTTCACTCCCTGCTTGTCTTCCTTCCGTCCTTCCTTCCTTCCTTCCTTCCTTCCTTCCATCCTTCCTTCTTTCCTTCCTTCTTTCTTTCACTCTTTCTTCCCTTCTTCCTTTCTTTCCTTTTTTCAGTTTTCCCTTCTCTCTCTTTCTCTCCTCTTCCTTTTTTCACCTTTTCTATTATTTAGATATTTTGACAAATTATAGCTACACATATTTACAGGGTACAACATGACACTACATTGTTTGCAACACTGGAATAGTCAAATCAAGCTAATTAACCCACCTGTCACCTCACACACTGGATGTCTTCCTAATGAGAGCATTTGCGAGCCACCCTGCCCACGACACAACAGTAGTGAAATGCATGGCACCAGCCCTTAGCTGCATTCACCATACTGTGCAGCGGAGCTGAAGAAATAAGTCAGACTCCCATCTCCCATCTCACTGAGGCTCTGTGCCTTGCAGACAAATGACGTACTTCCACATGCATCCTATACCTGGCCTCTCCTCCCCTCCAGACAGCTGTCTCTAGCCTTCCAGAGCAGCCCCTTACCCCCCTAGACTGCTTCCCCGGTCGCAGGCAGGTGGAACCTTGCTCAGCCTGAGCCCTCTGGGTCACGTCCCGGAAGGCCCGTCCCACGCACTCTCACCCCGTCCCCCGCCCTCTTTCTCCATAAACACTTTCCCAGTGCATTTCCTTTCTCTCGCAGTCCTTAATTCTTCTGACCATGAAATATACATATATCATAATCAGTCCTCATTTTTATGGGTTTGATATTTGCAAAGTCACCAACATGCTAACATGTATTACCTAAAATCGTTATCTGCAAAAGCCTTCGTGGTCATTCACTTACAGACATGCAGAGCTGTGGGAAACTGAGTCACCAGGGTTACAAGGTCTCAATTGAGATCAGCTATGGTGACACTCCGCCTTCTTGTTACTACTCTTTTTCTGTAAGTGAAGATCATTTTGCAGTCAGGTGTCATACATTTTCACATTTCTGTGCCTTTTTTCAAAGTTTAAATTTTTGCTCAAGGGAAAGCCAAAGATGTGTTCCTAAGTGCAAGACAGCTGCTGCACCCTCTGGGGAGAACACACATGTGTTGGATAAACTGTGTTCAGGAATGAGTAGAGTTTGTTGCCTGTGAGTTCAATGCTAATAATTCAGCTGTATGCTATACAAAGTGTCTTTAAGCAGAAACACACAGAAACCAAGGTTATGTATGAAGCAGTCAATGAAAATGTTGTGACAAGAGGCTCACAGGAACCTACAGTGATTCCTTCTCCTGGGAGCAATCCTGGGGGATTCAGTGTTCACCGCAATGCTACAGAATGTCACTACTGGGAATGAGGGGAGCAGCTGTGTGGATGGCTTGTCCTCCAGGGGAGTTTGTGTGTATCCCTTTGTCCCACTCTCTCAAAGTGTTTCCAAGGAGTGAAAAGTGCTTCTTCAGAACCCTTCTTAGTGCTTCTTTCCAGAGCATGTCTTTCTTTCTTTTCAGAGCACATCTTGTCCCTGCTTTTCTTGCCTGTAATACTTTAAACATCTTCAATAAATGTTAAACTTTCATGTTCTTCTGTTGTCTTGTCCAATTGTTTGAATGGGACAGCAAGATCCTGGAAGGGACTGCTGGCCACCACACTATCCAATAGCAAGTCTGGGCAACCTGGGAGTGTGGCTCAGTGTCATCAAGGTTCAATCCCAAGTATAGGAAGAAAGGAAGAAAGGAAGAAAGGAAGGAAGGAAGGAAGGAAGGAAGGAAGGAAGGAAGGAAGGAAGGAAGAAAGAAAGAAAGAAAGAAAGAAAGAAAGAAAGAAAGAAAAAGGAAGAAAGAAAAAAGAAATTGTTGAAAGACAGGAAGGGAGGGGAGACTAGAATGTTCCTTTTCCATCTTATGAAGTGATAGAAAGAAAGCAGCCAAGTACAAAACACTAAATCCACACTTTAATCTTTGATCTCCCCGTGTTATAGTTGATACATTGTGTCAACTTGGGGAGTCTAAAGGTTTGGCTGAGTGATTCAGCAGGAAGCCAAGGTGCTGACTTTGTATACATCCTGAGCCTGTGGAAGAGGAGACAGTGTGAGAGCTACATGCCCCCTGGGTGGGGGCAGGCTGTTTACAAGGTAAAGGAGAAAAAGTGGCTGCTTGCCTGCCATTCCACTCATTGCTGGTTGTTTGCTGCCATGAACAGTTTGCCCTCTGCCATGTGCCACTCTGCCTCTGAGCCAGCCAAATAAGGACTGAGACCTCCACGAACTGTAAGCTAAATAAACCTTTCCTTCCTTCATTTTGGGTATTGGGTATTTTGTCTCAGCAACGAGAGAAAAGTAACCAAGACACCCCATCTCTGTGAGAAGCAAATGTCTGTCGTTTAAGCACTCTTGTCCAAGGAAACTGAAGCTCTAATGAGTAAGTCATTTGCCCCTCAGCTTGGAACGGGTGCTATGGCCTTCTGAGCTACAAAGACACTCACTTCAGCTTTACGTTCCAGTTCCTGAATTGGAGCTGCAATTTGCAAAATGTCCCATGTAGAACTTTGTATATCCTGAGTGTCCAGAAAAGTCATGAAGCTGCACAAGGTTTTCTTCAGGGGCAAGGGAACACCAACTCACTGAGAAAAGCTGAGAAGGGCTGGTAAAAGAACAAACTGTAGTTATGATTATATCTCAGGAATCATGCCTGTGAAACAGACTAGTTGCACACATAAAACTGGAGCTAGCAGTTAAATGCTCCATGGTGAGTCTACCACACTTTAGAAATCTATTCTGATTGAAAATGTAAAGTTTAGGTGGGCAACTGAGCAGGAAAATGCTTTCAGTGATGTAGAGAAATAATTTCTGTTGTTTCCATCTGTGGCATTTGTGACAGCAGCCCAAATGGACTAAGACATATACTTGAATCCCCATGCGTGTTTGCAAAGGACAGTAAGTGTATCTCATTGTACACAAAATGCCGGTTTATGTGGGTCTGCCCCTGCACCCTGGTCTGGCCATTAGGATAGAGGGAGTCTGGGGTTTCTTGTCCCCTAGAAGTGGATGAAATGGCAGCCACCACAAAGCTATCTCTATAGCCTTTAGCTAACTTTATTGAGCCTTCAGAGAGCCACACACCAGCACTTCTGTCTGGTCCCATCGGCACAGACTCTGACTACACAGGAGGGAACTGAACAAAGCCCCTGAATGATCACTGCGGACTTCTTTGAGCTTTGAGCTTGGTTATACTATTAACATCCCCATTCTATGGAGGAGGAAAGTGAAGCTTCAAAAAATGAGTAATTTCTCAAGTCTCTTGGCTTGGAACAGCAGCAAGTGTTCTAACTCAGACAGTGTGACCCGGGTTAGATCCTTTATCATGCTGTCCTGTACCGCGGCCTCACCACAGGATTTTATCACCCCAACTTCCTCTCTTCCCCCACTGTGTGAGAGATTGCACAGGAGATGTGGTCCCTTTTGTTTAGGCCATTTTGAAAGTCATTGTTACTTAAGGGTGGAGGTTGGAGGTTTCCCAGAGAATGAAATACTATCATACAGATAGTCATCTGAGAACACCTGGCCATCATTTCTCACATGGATCACAATTATGAAAATATGATACACAGACGAGGAATAACAAGACATGGACCCGATTTCAGAGCTCAACATTTACCAATTGAACGCAAGGCTGAGCAGGTTGTGTGTACACATTCTGTTAAATTCACCTCCCACACGATCATGTGGGCAGGCTGTTGTCTCAGGAGAGAAGGGTGGGCTACACTGAGCAGCAGTTTGCTAAAATAAATCTGCAAGATTAGACCTGAGGAAGAAAAGCTGGAAAGAGAAACTATACCGCCTAGAAAATGTTGCGCTGTGGGATAACCACAGTTCTTACCGCTATAGCACAACTGATAACATGAGAAGAAAGAGGAATAGGTATATGATGTTACCTGTGTAAGTAGTCATTAGGTAAAGGTAAAGGGTTCTTTTTGTTCCAATCTTTTAAAATAAAATTTGTAGAATATTTCACCAAATAACTGTAAGCCATTGTTATGGTTGATACATTGTGTCAACTTGGGGAGTCTAGAGGTTTGGTTAAGTAATTCAGCAGTTGTAAATCTTGGGGTAAAAAGGACATGCCCTTACCCTTCTGGGATGTTGTTTTTTGTGTTAATTTGGGAAGTTTAAAAGGTTAACTATGTGACCCAGAAGGGAGCTGGAGTGCTTACTTTGTATACATCCTGAGCCTGTGGAAGTGGAGGGCATGGAGACTGTGTGAGAGGTACACGCCCCCTGGGTGTGGGTAGGCTGTTTACAATGTAAGGGAAGGAAAGGGGCTGCTTGCAGCCATTCCTCCCTCTTGCTGGTTGTTTTTGCTGTGCTCTGCTGCCATGCAGTTTGCCCTCTGCTGTGTGCCACTCTGCCTCTGAAGCAGCCAAGTATGAACTGAAACCTCTACAAACTGTAAGCTAAATAAACCTTTCCTTTCTTCATTTTGGGTGTTGGGTATTTTGTCTCAGCAACAAAAGAAAAGTAACCAAGACAGTCATTATTTTCTTTTACTTATTTATTTTTGTTTTGTTCTTTCAAGACAGGGTCTTGCTCTACCATTCAGGCTGGCCTTGAACTCACAATTTAACCCCGGCTGGCTCCCAACTTCCTTGAATCTTCCTGCATCAGCCTCTGGACTACTAGGATTGCAGGAATGTGCCTGGCTTTGACCTGTTACTTTAAACAAGGCTACATAGCACCATACTTGCTTTATCTTACAAATATTTTTAGCCCTTGTGATGTGCCAGGCCTCTTCCAAATGCTTTAAACACATGAACATATTTCAACTAAGCCTGATAAGAACCCTGGGAGGTAGGTACTGTGACAGTTCCCATTTCACAAGTGGAGAAACTGAGGCACAAAGTGATCAAATAATGAGTGAAGATTACTCACCTGGTAAGTTTCAGAATTGAGACGCAATTCAAACCAGTTCCTCTGACTCCAGAGGCTTTAATCAGGCGTTTTGCCTGGGACACAAAGATAGCACACAGTTCACTCTTTCAATTCTCCATAGGCCAATCTGGCCACCGGGACCCCCCTCCGCCTTCCCTGCCCTTCCTCCGTCTGTGCAGGCGGCTCCTGCTTCTTTCTCAACGGTCGGGTCAGACCTGCTGCTTCGCAGCTTCCTGTGACTGCACCCAGACTGAGGCCTCCACTTGCTGTGCTTTCACATCTTGCACTTCCTGTAGAGACATCTGGTAATTTTTGTTTCCCTACTATTAAATTCAATAATCAGAAAGCTATCAGCCTGAGGCCATCTCTGCACTCTGAGTCCCTACATAACAAGCTGGCAACCTAATAGTATGTGTCTTGGTTACTTTTCTCATTCCTGGGACAAAATACTGACACCCAAAGTTAAAGGAGGAGAGGTTTATTTGGCTCAAAGCTTGTAAAGGTTTCAGTCCATCATCGGCTGGCTCCAAGGCAGGGCGGCTTGGCAGAAGGCCGTCACAGAGGAGAACAGTTCATGGCACCCACAAGGTAGCAGAAGTAACGAGGGAGGGGGACAAGACTCTGTCCCTTATATGTATGAAGACAGCCTGCCATAGGGTGGGTGTGGCACTCACCCCCTTCATCCCAGCCAGAACTGTGCCAAAGCAGTGGACTGATTTAGTAATCTAACGCCCTTAGTCCTAGCATCACATACTCTAGATCCAGCCACCTCTGAAAAGCTCTGTGACTCCATGAGGCTTTGGGGGGACATCTAGACACAAACCATAACAGTATGTAAACACTCTAAAACCTAATCTAGGAAAATATTTTTGTAACAAATAACTAAGTTTCCAGCCAATCACAGGCAGCCAGCTGATCAGGCCAGGCTCCAGGAAAGGTTTTCTCTGTTTGTCTTCTAGAAACTCAGTAGTAAGTGGGACCCTCAGAGCCCCCTTCTGCTTCTGAATGCTGCCCAACCTACGAATCATTCCTCACTCAGATAAACTCCATGAACTTACTATGTCTGACCTAACAGCAGCTTCCGGTCTCCCTCCTCTGCCCGTGGTACTGTGATGCCACTCTCCACCTTGATCTTCAGAGTGATCACGTTGCTTCAAGCTGCGCCCCATCAGAACATCAGGCAGGCACAACTCAGAAGTGATTGTGTGACCGGCTGCCTAAGTACTGAGCGATCCCTGAGCAGGAGCCACTGGGAAGGAATGTGGGTTTCCCCTGTGAACCTGGAGCTGCAGGAACACTGGTCTTCACCTGCGGCCTAAGAGCGAAGCCAAGAGGAACAGAGCCAGACAGGAATGAGATAGATGGAGATGGAGACGGAGACGGAGACGGAGACGGAGATGATGGAGATGGAGGTGGAGATGGAGATGGAGATGATGGAGATTGTAGAGATAGAAATATACGTATATATACATATATATACACACATATATAGAGACAGACAGAGGAGGAAGAGGGTCAGCTTGCAGCATTATTTGACTCTCTAGTCTACATCATGTGCTACCTAAATTCAAGATCTATTCTTGTACTTTATGCACTAGCGAGCTCCCTTTTTGATATAAGCTAGTTTGAGATTTCTGTCATTTACAGCCACATGAATTTTAGGCAACAGATATATTCATGATGAATCCACGTGGCTGTACACTAGTATCTATTTAATTCTACCAGTGTGTCTCCCTGCTGAGCCATGACTTTTCAAGGGCAGCAGATACACAATTGGTATCTGTGGAATGAATTTAGCTGGAGGGTGTTTCTCAGGGTGCCAAGCCCAGAGGAAGGAAGCGGATGAGCGTGGCTGGTTGAAGATGTGGTCCAGGGACTCAGTCGGGTTGGAGACTAGGATTAAAGGGGAAGGAACAGTACTCGACAAAGACCCGGTAAAACAGTGACCCAGAAGGGGTGGGCAATAGTTGAATTAAACGTGGGTGCAACCTACCCTCCTCTGTGTACTTGTGTCTAAGTGTTTTAGGAAGTTTTGCTTTAGCAGCCACCCTAAAGTGAAATACTTCAGGGCTTCACAAAGACAGGGCTGGGGATTGGGAGGCCCACATAACTCAGGCTGCTGCTGGACAGCTTCAGGAACATCAGCCCCAGCAAAGCACCCAAGCAAAGGGGAGTCTGGGAAAGAAGCTGTCCTCTAGCCACCAGCCATGAGGACACCTTTAAGGAGAGCTTTGGAAAGTGGGAGCAGCAGCACCCAATGACCAGCTCCAGGACTCCGTGGAAAGGAGCCACAGGACTTTATCCTGTAAAAAATGCTGCCAAGTCCTATTTAAACTCAACAGCGCCCCTCTCAGCTGTCCCCCAGAGGAGTCAGGAGGAAAAGAGAAGCGAGGCATTATGCTCTGGGATTACTGCACGTCCCTCTGTGACTGGGTCCCGGCTGGCAGGTGGTCTCCAGGTGCCTAAGTCGACAGTAGCCCGGCAGGACCTCATTCCCCAGGATAAGGGATTGATAGCGGTACCGTGCAAAGCACTTTCTGCAAGGGTGGAAATTTTTCTATTTGTGCGGTCCCTTATGGTAGCCTCAGCCACCAGTGGCTATCGGGTGCTTGAGCTACGGCTGCTGCAATCAAAAGCTGAAGTTTTAATTGAATTGAACTAGTCAAAAGTAAAAATGTTCATTAGTCCATGCTTCTGGTTCATAATGTTTACGTTCCTTGTGTGGCATTGGCGCAGATACATAATACATTTTCATTCCTTTTTTAATCGCCTTTCCTTCTCCTCTCCCCTCCATCTCTTGATCCCCTCCCCCTCCCTCTACCTTTTGATCCTCTACCCCTTTGAGAAAGATCCATCTCCCTACTTCCTGTTCGCTATTGTATATTATTATCTTTCTTTATAATTTGGGCTTCTCATGGAAGAGAAACCATGTGGTATCTCAACGTGTCTGACTTATTTCACTTTTCATTATGATCTCAAAGTACATCTATTTTCCTAGAAATAACCCGTTTATTTTTCTTCATGGCAGAGTAGTCTCCATTTGTATAAATACCACATTTTCTTCATCATTCACCTGTTGATGGACATATAGGCAGCTTTTAAGATTTAGCTATGATGAGCTGTGCCACTGTAAACACGGGTGTGGATGGATCCCTGTAACATGAGGTCTTTAGTTCTTTCAGGAAGATACCTAGAAGGGGACTAGCTGGGTCAAATGCAATTTCTAGGTTTAATGATTAAAAGTAAAATTTAAGCAGCATTCAGTGGTTATCATATTGGACCATGTAGCTCTGTAGTTTCTTTCTCTCTGTTCTATATCCTTTCTGCCTTCTACTTATTCTCTCTCTCTCCCTCTCTCTCTCTGTCTCTCTCTTTCTCTGAAACACTCCTGCACGACGTAGACTTTCTATTTTCCAAAACCCTCTCCATCTGGGCCAGCACCAGAATCCATTGAGTGTGTAGTTATTTAACTGAATGTAGTCTCTTTTACTTGGAGGGAAAGATTCTTGATGGTGAATTCAAAATAATCCATAAAGAATAGAATAATCTGCTGCCAACTTACATCACTAGGTTTTTTTACATGCCTCCTTTAGAAAGGTTTTCCCCTTTTAATAAGAAGAAAACAAACATCCTCAAAACCAAGGTCCTCAATGTATTTGTAAAGAGATTTGGAACCACGTCCCCCTCTTTAAAGTCTAAATTTTATGGACCAGCCGTCCACGAGAGGACAAATCATTTAACGTCTGAGAACCTCCTCCCCTCGCAGAGGGCTGTAATGAAGTGTAGATCATTCCCTGTAGGGCAAAGCTCAGCTCAACAGAGGTGTGAGCTGATGTCCACAGATTCTGTCTTCATTACTTAGCACAAGACTTTACTCAGCAAATAGATGTTCCTGAATGAATGAACGAATGAATGATGAATGAGTGAATGAATGAATGATGAATGAATGGATTATATCACCACCAGGTGGCAGTAGTGCCTCACTTACAAGGACTGAACCAGAAGACTGGCCTTTCAGATTCCTGAAAAACTCTGAATTACAGATACTCAGTGTCAAACAAACCCAGGCTTCCTCAGCCTGGAAGAGAAACACCTCCCCTATCTGCTTTTTCTTCTTGTGATGGACATTTTTTCTTTTTCCCATTTAGTACGTATTACGCAGCTGGTGCTGCCTTGACCAAATACTACTAGGTAGCTTGAACAACAGTTATTTTCTTGAAGTTGTGAAGGCTGGAAGTTCATGATGAAAGTGCTTTCAGGGTTAGTTTCTGGCCAGGACTCTCCACCTGGCTGTAGGGAGCTACCTTCTCATTGTGTCCTCTGGACCTCTCTGTGTTGTGTCAGGGAGAGGAGACATCTCTGTGTTTCTCCCCCCCCCCCCGCCTCCCCTCCCCTCCCCCCTCCCCTCCCTTCTGTCTCTGTCTCTGTCTGTCTCTCTGCTATTGGAAACTGAACCCAGGGCTTTCCCACTGAGCTAAATTAACCCTTTGCATTTTTACTTTGGGACAAGATTTCTCCAAGTTGCTAGATTGCCCAGGCTGGGCTCAAATTTGTGATTCTCCTGCCTCAGCCTTCCAGACTTCTAAGGTTACAGCCTTCCAGACTTCTAAGGTTACAGACTTCTAAGGTTACACTCAGCATCATGCTCAGCTTCTTTTGCTTCTGACAAGGATGCTAATCCTAGCAAATTAGGCCATGACTTAAGACCTTATTTAGTCTTCATGACCTCAAGAAGTCCCTGTCCAACTACAATTGAATTTCGGGTTGAGGTTTCCATTTATGAATCAGGAAGGGAGACAATTAGTCCATAATGCTCACCGTTACTTCTAATCTCTAATTTCTCACACTTCCTAATAGCATGGCTTTTCTTACTTAGTCCCTGCTAACCCTCCCTGTCAGTCTCTCAGCTTTTGTATGGTGTTTCCAGGACTAGTGCTGTTGATTGTCAACTGAGCAATTCCAGGAGATTCCGTTAATATCACAGCCAGTCTAGACTTGCGTGTCCATTGCATAGAGGCAGTCACATGTCTTGAGGGTAGGGAGTCCTTTCCTGATCATGCAGTGATGTTGGCCCCTTCATTCTCTCCATGGTCTTCCTTTCCTCTTCCTTGTTCCTCTTTGCCTTCTGTCCATTCTTGTTCTCATCTTCAGGTTGAACTTGCCCCAAGTCCGTAAAGATACTTCATTCATCACACCACGCATTTGCTCTCTTGGGTGGGTCAGCCCCTCCACAGGTGCCCGATGGCTCCCTCTGTCTTTGTACCTTTAAACTAGCCGTTCCACTCACATGAGGCCATCAACATCCAGTAGACTCCACCTCCAACGTGCATGGATCTTTTGCGGCCCACCTTTACCTGTGGCAGACATCAGGACCCCAGGAAGAGGGAGGTATATAGTGCAGCATCGAAAGTTAATATCTCTCGAACACTCACACAGTTCCAAGCCCCGACTATCCTTACTGTGTGTTACCTTCAGTCACCAAAGTGACACCGTTTTCTAGGTAAGGAAACTTACACAGAGACTCCTAATTGTTCCCTAATTTCCACTTTCTCTTCCATTCTTTAGGAAATAAAAGCTCTCGGATTTTAGCTGGGGACATGGTTGCCTAAGCATAGTGTGCATTTCCCAGCTTCCTTTGCAGTTTGATATGGCCCTGTGACCAAATTCTGGCCAATTGGATGAGAGCAGTAATGGTGCCTGCAATTTCAAGGTTCCATCCTTAACAGAAAGCTGGTTGCCTTCCAGATCTTTTCTCCGTCCACCTGCTAGGACGGGAATGGGGCGGCAGTGAGCAGGCTTGGACAGTAATGGCAAAAGCCACACAAGCACAAGAGCAGCAGCAGTACATCTGAAGGAGCTTGCGGGATGAGCTTAGGGCTGTACCACATTGTCCCAGCCACAAAGCTATCCTTAGGCCATTATGTGAGCAACAGATATGCTTTGATTTTCATCAGATCACTGTGTTTTAGGATGTTTTAACTTTTATTCTAAAACTAATATAGAGAGGTGAAGTTACATGCCCAAGATCACACAGCTACATAAATGGCAGTCAAAGGAGTTAAACCCAGGCAGGATATGAATCCAGAGTCCAAACTCCTAACCACTAATTTTGCAATGATAATATCTTGTTCCTCAAAACGTTTGTAACCCTCAGGTAGGAAAACACCCTATATTGGGCACTGAGAGAGAAGGAGGGGGCCCTAAGACATCTGTCCCACAGTTTCCTCACTACCAGGAACCCTCATTACCCTTGCCTGCTTTGGAGCACTGGCAGTCTATTTAAAAGTAAACACAGTAAGAGAAGCAGCAAGAAAACCGTTATGACCCAAGGATGGCTTGGGACTCATCACCTACCAGGCCCATGAGAGCTGAGAGAAAGTGGGACACAGGACAGGTAAAAGGTGAGGAGATGTGGAGGTGATTAAGAGCATGTCCATGTAAGGAGACAGAGCACTAGGAAAGAAAACAGAAGGCTGCTTTGCCCTGATTAAGGGTGTGGTCAGCAGATCAATGTCCTCATTGGTATTGCAGAGGTGTGCATCCTTGTTCCTGCAATTTACATGGCAAAATGAACTTGCAGATGTACTTAAATTAAGGATATGGAGATGGGGAGATTTTATTTTGGGCTATCATCTGAGGGGGCCTTCTAAGGAGAGATGAAGACATTGCTACAAAGGCTGTGGCCATGAGCCAAGGAGTGCAGGCAGCCTCTAGAAGCTGGAAAAGGCAGTGGATTCTCCCCTATTGTCTCCAAAGGAGTGAATCCTGCCCACACCTTAATTGTAACCAAACTGAACCCATTTTGGACTTCTCCAGAGATGTAAAATAGTAAACTTGTAGATTTTTAAAGCCCAAGTTTGTGGCAATTCGTTGCAGAAGCAGGAGGAAAGAGTACAGATTGTGCGACGGTTCAGGTCCCTGTGGGAAACAAGTGACATACATAGAGGGTTCTACTGAAGGAAGGTTCATAGGACTGTATTGTACTGAGGCCAGGCAGACTTATGGGTGCAGAATAAGGAAGAGAAATCACCACAGAGCCCACAACAGGAAGCCAGTACCTCTCTGGGGCCTGAAGGGCGGGGGAAAGCGCTAAGGAGCAGTGCTACTGGAGTCCGAGAGCTGGGGTCATGGAAGAGGCGCCTGAGAGAAGCTGTAGCCCCAGAGGCGCTGCAGGTCAGACAGACCCCATTCCAAGCATGTCTCTTTTGTGCAGGACGAGACTTCTGTCCCTAAGCAAAGGTTCACAATGCATTCCTCATTAAGCCTCTGAGGTCAACCCAGATAATATGATTGTTCCTCAGAGTGGTGCAGCAGGGCGGAGACTGGTTCCAGGGCTCCCTTAGGGTATCCAAACAGCTGATGCCCAAGTCCCTTATATAAAATGCTGCAGTATTTGCATATTGTCTATGCACATCTCCTGTTTATTTTAAATCATCCTTAGGTCACTTTCTAACCCCTAAATAACAGCATAAATACTATGAATATAGTAGCTATATTGCATTGTTCAAGGAATAAGGACAAGAATAAAAGCCTGTGCTTGTTCAGTGAAGACACAACGTTTATCCTGGCTATTCTTAGCTCATGGTTGATTGACTCCCCAGTGCAGAGGACAGACTTCGTTAACACTTGACTTAATGACCAAGGAACTCAAGTACAACGTTTGCACGCTTTCTACTCTTGACTTAGCTTTGACTTTGGATACATACAAGCGCTTTCAGTGATGATGATTTATGCTTTGTATTTTCACAGTCGTTTTTAATGAAGAAAAAACTCATATGTAATTAGATCACACGGTATAAATAGAAATGCAGTTATCCATGCATGCAGGAGTCTAGCTAATTGGCAAAAGCTGTAAGTGGAGCCCCTCCCCTCAGCGTGGGGCAGTGACCCCCATATTCCAGGCAAAGCAGCAAGAGGGAACTTTAAAGTTCCTCTAGCTTTAATATAGTAGTAGTTACCTTAATCCCATATCCCGAGTCATGTGGCAGAATGCGGAAGGGGGAATGAGTACTTTGATCTTTTCATGGTCTCCTTCTTGGTAAATCAGTCTCTATTTTCCAGCCAAATCTCATCTTACAATTTCCTGCCAACTTTAGTTCTCGGCAAAGTTTACCTTTGCTTTTTCCATCTCTGCCCTCAGGCACCCAACCAACGTGGAACCTTTTTGTTTTTCCAGGTTTAAATGAAACATTCTACAGAAATGAGGCATGTGGTACCGTCGCTGAAGTCCTCCCCTACAGGATGACATTCATCTGGGTCTCTGTTTTCTCTCTAACTTTTCAGTTGTCCCTTGATCCATATTAAACGCATTTACATTTGAAGTCTCGAGGTTATCTAAGTGAAAACAGCTTGACTCTGTAAAAGAAAAAAAATTAGGATAAAATAATCAAATTAGAAGAACAGTCAATCTGGCTCAATTCAATAATGTTTAGAACTTGTTAGATTGTCATTTGCTATTACTCTCATTCTCTGCTTCTTCAAACAAAAGACGTTCTAAGCAAATTCAAGTCTATTTTTATAGATGAAGTTAATGAAGTTAACAGAATAAGTTAAGAAAACATTTAAGTCCAAATGAATCTATTTGGGTCTCACCCATATTTGCCATCATTTGGACCTGACTTGGTCTCAAGTTTATTTTTCCAGGCAAGGGAGGAAAAGATCTGCTAGAAAAAAGTGTAAAACAACCTACTTAAGAAGCCAAATGGCTTCCAAACACTTGCAAAATCTTTGATATTACCAATTTACCCATAAATCAATTTCTTTGATGAGGATAAGCTATCTACAGTGTTCCTGGCTTCACTGACACTGACACAGGACTTTGTAGTGTACAAAGCAATTCTGTGCATCGGAATTTTGTTCTCACTGTACAGAAGCATTTATCATTTCTTCACTTGTTAAATATCTTATTGAACATCCACCATGTGACTTAGGCACTGAGAAAACAAACTGCAGACTCGAGCCAGGGTCTATTCCCTATAGTCGATCACCTTCTCACCCTTCTTCAACCCCACTAGATAGTGAACTGGAGGGCTGTGTAAGGACAGAGTATAGGTTTCAGTTATCAGATTCTACAGAAGATCTAGTATCTAAATCTGAGCATGGTGTGGAGAATATGCACAACATATTTTGCATGCATAAATGTTTATTGAATGAAGAACTTCTGACTCTAAATCCAGGGCCCTTACACTATCTGTATCACAAGTAACACTTGTTTAAAGATAATTCTATATTAGGAGATGAGCTAGTGAGTGTATCTCAGATAATTCTCAGAATAACACTGAGAGATGAGTACTTTTATTATCTTCACCTTAGATGGGAGAAAGAAGAGAGTTAAAAGTCACCTACCTAGGGTCATGTATATAAAAATTGGAAAAACCAGACTTTGGTCTAAGGAGTGTTTAATTCTGACGACTGTTTCACTACTGCTTTCTGCCTCCTCTACAACTCAGTGGTTAGTGAGCCATGGGCCAAAATTGAAGATCCATGAAGAGCAGAAATTTTGCACTTTGTTCCATTGCTACAACATTTCCAGAGCTGAGGACACTCAGGCACTAGGCACATTCCTACAACATGTGTATTAGCCAGCTTCCCCATTGTTGAGACAAAATACCTGACATCTGGAACTCACAAGAAGGGACATTTATTTGGCTCATGATTTCAGGGATTCAGTCCATGGTGGGCTGGCTCCCAGGCAGGAGCATCATGGTGGGGCAAAGCTGCTTAGTGCACGGCGGCCAAGAAGCAAGTAGGGGAACAGTACCAGAGAGGAAGGGGCCAGGGGCCAGATACAGACCCCAAGGCCAGGCCATGACTGACCCAGATACACGTACAAGTGTGCTGCACTAACCCCTGAAGTGACTCCCAAGCCAGTCCAACGGACAGTTAAGCTTAAACATCCCAACAGTTATGTTGAATAACTAACTAAAGATGATTGGACAGGGTCTCCATTTGATAATTTATTATTTGATGTTTGTTCTGACACTATTGGTTGCCTGCCCTGCTGCCGTTGCCCTGTCAGTCCTGTAAGAAGAGCCCTGAGGTCATGTCCATACTTTTCAAGGAAGGATAAGGTCTTGGTTGACCTAAAGTTGTGATTCTTAACTGAAGGCAGTTTAACCATGTCTGGAGACATTTGTGGTTATCACAACAGGAGAGAGTATTGTATAGAGTCCTGAACTGCTGCTAAATATTCTACAGTGCCCAGGATAGTCTCCCACAGCACAGATCCAAAGGGTCAATATGCTGAGGTTGAGAAGTCAATCATGGAGGTTTCACTGCTTGTGCAGTTAATGGTTTACCCTGGTCACGATAAGTAATTATGGCCATTGAGATATGAACGGAAGTCCCTCAGGGGGCATAGCACAGAATGCTGCTTTTCTCCCCTGTTCATTTGCTTGCTTGCAGTATGGATGCAGCTCAGGCCTGACTGCAGATTTCAGGTTCCAGCCTCCTTTGAGGGGCATGGACACATGACCAGGTGTTGGCCAATGGTATGTGAGAACAAAATGATGAGTCCAATTTCTAGAGCATGTTTTTAAAAGGAGATTGTTCTTTTCTCCTCTATGTTCCCCTCTTGGTGAACTGGGAGGTGGAACTGGTGATCCAATTTCAAGCAAGTACAAGACTCCAGAGAATGAGAGAACAAGACAAAAGACTTATGTATGTTGGACTGTACAAGTGAAGAAAATAACCTTATTGTTTGAAGAATCAGTTTTTAGTCCTTTTGTTGTACAACCTGAAGCTGTAAACTAACATAGGGTACTTTTGGGACAGCATTTCCTCTCTGATAAAACACACTTCCATGCACAGACAGTGGGAAAGGTTGTTCATTCAAAGAATGTTGTGTTTTTTGTGTGGAATGTCTGGCACAATGCTGCCATCTTGTAACCATGAGTAGAGGTACCCAGAGGGTCAAAGTTGACCTATTAAGTGAAAATGTCATAGGAAGTTTGTAAAGAATCCAAATCCTTCTTGAAATCATTGAACCACTGAAATTGACTATCTCAGGACCCTACCTCAGGACCTATTAAGTAAGATAATAAATTTTCCATATCATTTAAGCCATTTAGAAGTTTGCTCCCTCATGATAGCCTAATCCTGATTCCTTCTGTGTTCTCAAGCATAAAGAAATCATATATCACTCATACTGCTTTTCCCTCTGCTTCTAACCATTTCCATCCAAGGCAGTCTGCATCTGAGAGGTTTACTCTACTTCATTGACATGTTCAGGAGTTTCTAGGCTTGCAGTGAGTGTGCTAGGGAAACACACTACCAGTCCTTTGCAGGGATGAAGGTCTCCTGCCTAGCTCTCTGCCCCTGTAAGGATTCCTGCTTGGAGACTAGAGCGCTCCATTGGACAGATGGAGAAGAAAGTCCTTCCCTACGCATATGATTTAAAGAGTTTTACCTGTTTTATCTTCCAACAGCAAAAGTGTTTCTGTTTTAATATTTAGATCATGGATCCCTTTTAATTTTTGTGTAGTACATGGTGAGATATAGGAGTCTAGATTCAATCTTCAGTATATGGATGCAAGCTTTCCCAGCACCATTTATTAAAGAGGCTGTCTTTCCTCCAGTGTACATTTTTGGTCCCTTTGTCAATCAAACAAGACTAACAAGATAACCTACAGAATGGGAAAAATTTTGCCAGCTCTTCCTCAGGCAGAGGACTAATATATAGAACACATAAAGAACTGAAAAACAAAACCTAGACTTCTCCCAAAATAAAAAACCCAATCAAAAAATGGGAAAGTGAAATAAATAGACACCTCACAGAAGAAGTACAAATGGCCATGAAGAAATGCTCAACATCACTGGCCCTTAGAGAAACACAAATTAAAACAGCACTGAAATTCCACCTGATCCCCAAAAGGAACGGCCATCATCAAGAAATCAGATAACAACAAATGTTGGTGAAGGTGTGGTGAAATGGAGCCCTTCGACATTTTTTGGGGGAGAATGTAAACTAGTATAGCCACTGTGGAAATCAGTAGGGGGATTCCTCAAAAAAGCAAAAACTAGAAATTTTGTTTAGGGACCCAGCTAGTCCCCTTCTAGGTATCTTTCTGAAGGAGTTAAATATTTCATGTTTCAGCGATCCAATACCCACGTTTATAGCAGCACAGCTCATCATAGCTAAATCTTGGAAGCTGCCTGTATGTCCACCAACAGGTCAATAGATAAAAGTGTGTTTTTTATGCACAGTGGGATACTACTCTGCTATGAAGAGAGATAAACTTGAGTTATTTGGAGGAAAATGGACGCAGCTTGAGATCATACCGTTAGGTGAAATAAATCAAACACACAAGCTGAAACACCACATGCTTCCTCTAGCTTGAGAAGCCCAAAGCATAAATAAAGAAGAAAATAAACAATAAATAATAGGAGGTAGGGAGATGGCTCTTTCTCAAACGGGAAGGGAATCAAGCGATGGAGGGAAGGAAAGGGGATGAGGAGGAGTACGACAGGCTGTGGACCTACCCTAACTCCACACGAAGATGTAACCATGTCCCATAGACAGAGACCACTGTGAAACAGTTTTTTAAGAAGAGAGAGCTGTGGCAAATCCCCTCTGCTCCCCTCTCGGCAGAGGAGGGTGTTGGTTCTCTTCTGCTTTTCGCCATCTGTGCGCCCATTGCTGAGGGGCAGGCTAAGGTGAACTTCCATTTACTTCCTGCCCAGCTGGTTCCTACTTTTGGACTCGCCCAGATTGTTTGCCAGAGCAGCTAGTTAGTCTCCCAGCCCATCCCGAAGTGTCCTGGGGAAGCAGTAGCATAACCTGCAGCCCCTCATTATCCCGCTTCTTCTAAGCGCTGTGACTCTAAATGCCCACCACAGGGCGAAGTCCTTTGCGTGCAACTCTTTAATCCTTCCTTGAAAGACAAACACACGCCCCTTCTACAGACTGATACAGGCTAGGAAACAAAAGCGAGACCAGATTTAAGAGTGGGACATTTGGGCCAGAGATTCAGCTCAGTGGTGCAGCACCTGCCTTGGCAAGTGGGAGGTCCTGAATTTGATTCCAGGTACCAAAAAAAGAGATATTTAAGTACATGGAAAAGGAAAAACAGAGGAACTGCATTTTCTGAGCAGAGAACAATCAATCTTTATCCTCATTTGTGATTTTGTTAGTATAAAAGAAATCTTGTCAGGGTAAAAATAAGTTGAATTGCTCTACAAGGATGAACAGCTACCTTCAGGAGATCCCAGTTGTACGCATGGAGAACCCAGCTGGGCCTTTGTGCACTGGAGGAGGGACTTCCACCTGCAGACATTCTTACCTGGTGACCGGTTAAGGCATATGCATTCAAGGCATTGCTTGGAATCCTGCATCTTCTCCAATAGCTGAGCCGAGTGTCCGTAGGGCTGGACATATCTGTGGAGTGGGCACAGGGTGAGCAGAGAATCAATATTTGCTTCTCCACATCTCTGCTCTTGCTACCACAACTGCTTTGCATCCTGTGATGACTGCGTAAGAGGAAGAGTTCCGTTCCTCTTGATGGTTGGGGTGGCAGGTAAGTCCGAGACCCCTGACAAAGCCCATTGTGGATGACACTGCCCCAGGCAGGGGGCAGGGGAGGTTGATTTTCCCACCAGCAATCAGGGTTGTCATTACTTCAGTGAGTTAGTGTAAGGACACAGGGGCTGCGGCCCCTAAGTGTCAGCTGGTCCCACTCCAGGGCCTGGTGCCAGCCAGGGCTCAGGATGCCCCTGCTCAGTGAAGGGTAAATGAGCTCTGTGCCACCCTGAAATCTGCAACTGTCCTGACCCAGATCTTGCTTTGCTTCTTTTCACGCATTCTTTGCAAAAAGGAGCCTTAGCCCACAGCTGACTCCCAGATCTTAAACAGAGGGGTGTTTGCCTGCAAGCTTGGGCAGGGCTGAGGAGCTTCTGGCTTTGCAGTGAGCTGGGGACCCCTGTCGGCAGCTGCTGAATACAGAAAGCAGGAACCAGCAGGATAATAAAACTGGCCAGCCAGTCACTGTAGGCAGTAGCCGTGGTCTCCAAAAACTGCTGCACGAGATCTTATATAAAGGAGGAGGCCTGGCCCCTCTGGAGAAGAGATAGTCAGGGATTTCTTTGAGAGGGAAGGAAAGACAGGAAACCTCAAGGTACTTTGTAGCCAAGGGGAGAGATAGGTGTCTCCCCCAAATTGTTCATATGCTCAGTCTAAACCCGAAAGCTCAAGGCCTGCTGAGTAGTATTTGGTGCCTCTTCTCTTACTGGACTCCCCAAGAACGTGCTCTGTGAGACTGACACCCCACAGACCACCCTTCATGGTGCAGTGGCTCCTTGCCCCTTGTGTTCACAGACTAGCACATCCCACGCCATCCCTGCAAGCCCTGCCCCAAAGCACGCCCTCTTCTGTGGACCAGGGACCCTATCTTTCTGGAGCCCTTTCACAGGCACAATCTTCAGTTATCCGAGTTAGTGACACACGTGCACTCAGGTGTGAACCATCCCTGTGCATGGGCCGGACACCCAGTGCCACCTCCACTTCCCAACGAGGCGAGCTTTCCACGCTAGAAGACACCAAAGGGACATGCGGGGGACTCCCTGCCTGATGGGTGCTCGGTTTTCTCTAGGGGTTATGAAAATGTCGTGGAAGTGAAAAGAGGCGGCAGTAGTCACCTGCACATTTAAAGATGGTGGATTTTGCGTGGTGTGAATTTAACTACAATAAGAAAGGTAAAATGCTTTTTCTAACAAATGCTGGCCCAGATCTCAGGCAAACAGGTTCAGGGAAATAGTCTTGGGGGAGGAATGAGGAAGTGCCTGGGGGTTGCTGCTGACATCTGCCCTCCTCTCAGGCAGCTGCAGGGCCTGTGTCAGAGGTAGCAGAGAAGGGAAAAGCCCTCTGCTGAGAAAGTGGGGCTGGAGGAGGTGGGCCTCTTCTCAGTAAGGCATTACGTTGCCACTGAGCTAAAAGGGTGTGGAGGATTAGTTATTACAGAACCACAGAATTCCTTTTTGTAGAGAGTCCTTTCCACTGGGTTGGTGACAACCAGATGCACAGGTTCCCTACGTGAAATGTGTATTTCATCCTATATGCAAACAACGCTGTTTGCCGAGCAGCACCTGGAATAGTTGCAAGGCTGCTTACAGCTAAAGAAGAAGGCCTTTGAAGAGGGTTGCTTTTCTTTCTGCCTTCTCTAGAAGGTTCTGGAAGCATCTGCAGCTGCAGTAAGATTGTCAAAGAAAACACAGGGTTTGAATTTCAGATAAAGAGCAAATACTTTGAAGAACTGTTTGATTTCTTAAGTTGACAGAAACCAGAAATATATATATTCCTGGTGTACAATATAATGTTTTGAAATGAATGTGTGGGACAGCTAAAGCAAGATAGTTAGCAAATATGTTACTCAAGTATTTGCTTTTTTTGTGGTAAGAACATCTAAAATCTACTTCTGGTAATTTTCAAGTACATACAGTGTGTGATCAACTATTGCCACATTGTATAATTGGCCTCTTCAACTTACCCTTTCTGTGTAACTGACATTTTGTGTTGTTTGACCAACATCTCCCCATATCCAGCCACACGTAAAAATCCTCCAACTCTCTGCTTTAATGAGTTTAACTCTTTTTTTTGATTCCACATATAAAGGAGAACATTTTGTATTTATCTTTGTGTGAATGACACACTTTACTTAATATAATGTGTTCCAGGTTTATCCCAGATGTCACAAATAATTGGATCTCCTTTTTTAATTCTGTGTATATCCGCATGTTCTTTTCCCATTCATCTGCTGATGGATGGACCATTTGTTGCCATACCTTGGTTATTGTGAATAGCGTAGCAAAGAACATGGAAAGGCAGAGGTCTCTTCAACATACTGATTCCTGTCCTGATAGATAGATAGATACATAGATACATAGATGGATAGATAGATAGATAAATATCTAGCAGGGGGATTGCTGGATTGCATGTGTCTTAGTCATTTCTGCTGTTATAATAAAATACACAAGATTAGACAATTTATAAGGACTAGAATTTTTTTTTATTGTTCTAGAAGCTCAAAGTCCAAGATGCTGGAGCTTGGTCTCTGGTGAGGGCAGCTATTGGCCTTCAAGATGGTGCCTTGCAGCCAAAGAAATGACCAATAGAGTGAAGAGAAAAATGAGAAAAAAATTTGCCAGCTATTCCTCAGAGGATTAATGTGCAAAATATATAAAGAACTCAAAAAATTAGCCCCCATAATAAAAGACCCAATCAAAAAAATGAGCAAGTAAAATGAATAGATACCTTACAAATGAAGCACACGCGGCCAATAAAGACACGAAGAAATGCTTGGTATCATTGGCCGGTAGAGTAATACATATTGAAACAACACTGAGATGCCATTTTACTCCCATTATCAAGAAATCAAATAACAACAAATCCTGGCAAAGATGTGGGAAAAAAGAAAAAAAACCTCTTCTACGCTGTTGGTGTCTTCATTACTTTTCTCTCGGCTGAGGCAAAATCCCTGACACCAAAGTTAAAGGAGGAAAGGCGTATTTTGACTCACAGTTTGTAGAGGTTTTAGTTCATAGTCAGCTGGCTCCAAGGCAGGGTGGCCTGGCAGAGGAGAATTGAAAAGGAGGAACATTTCATGGTGGGCAGAAGACAACAAAGTGGCAAAGTAGTGAGAAAGCATCAAGCGACCACAGCAGCCCACAGCGGCCCTCCTTCAGGCACTTGTACTTCTACCCAGGCTACCCGCCCTGAGCACATACACCCAGGGTGGGTTTCCCATGATCTACTCTCAGAACCATGCCAAACCAATCAGTGGATTAATTTAGTAATACATGCCCTTGATCCTAGCATCACACACTTAATCTTAGTGTCACACACTCCAGATCCAGCCACTTCTAAAAAGCTCCACGTATGACCACGTGAGGCTTTGGGGGAACCTCTAGAGTACAGAACAGTTGGTGGGAATGTAAGTTTGTACAAGCATCATGCGGAAATGAGTAGCCCATTTCTTCCAGGCATCTTCCTGATAGTGTTAAAGACATCATATTTAGTGATACATGCATGCCTATGTTTATAGCAGCACAATTCATATTAGCTAAATCTTGCAAGCAGCCTAGAAGCTGAAATATCACATGATTTCTCTTATATGAGAAATTAAAAATACAAATAAAGAGCAAAAGTAGAAGGCAGGAAGTGGGGAGATGGATCTTTCTTAGGTGGGAAGGGGATCATGCAATGGGGGAAGGGGGAGGGAGGGGAGGGGGGTGGGGATGAAGAATGAATTAAGATGTGTTATGTACAGGTACCAACTCCACACAAGGAGTGTGAATATTATATAAATATTAGTACATGCACAAACATGTACTAATTTTAGAAAAAAAAGAGATGGTGCCTTGTTGCTGTATGACGTAAGAGGGGAAGAGGCCAGGCTCACTCCCTCGAGCCCTAAGCTCAGCATGAGGATGGAACCCTGATGTTGCCATCACTTCCCTCCACAATGGGAACTGGGTTTCAACATGAATTTTGGAGAGGACAATTTCGAGCTATAACAATATGGTTGTTCTATTTTAACATTTTTAGAAGAATCTTGTAGTAATGGCTGTACTGAGTTACATTGTCAGCAGCAGTGTGCAGAGAACAAATAGGGGATCTAACTACACCTTAGGAGCGTTCATCTTTTTATCTGAAATTTCGATTTAATGGGATGTCTTGAATTTTTATTTGCTAAGTCAGGCATTTCTATAAAGGAATCTCTGAAATTCCCCCTGCTGGGACTCCAGACTTTGCCTAGGTTGTGGGTTCAAGACATGACAGGTCTGTTCTGAGGCCCTTTCTCTGTGGGCTACTCAGTCTCCCAAATGAATGTGCAGTTTCAAATATGTAAACCTCAAATTTGTAACAAATGGCCTTGGGCCTGGTTTTGTTTGTTACTACCCTGCTAGTGGCAGTAAAGTCTTCTACAATTTACTCTGGGTGGGAAACAGTCTAACCAGAGAACTTTCCAAATAGAAGCGAGCTGTGGTCTGCAGTAGTGTAAACGGGGTGAGCTCAGCCTGCTCCTAGCCACCTGGCTCCTCCAGAAGAAGTCCTGTGTGCCGGAGGGACCAGATTCTGCAAAACACTTCCCAGACTGTTGCTCAGAAGTTGCCATTCTGGATTTTGACATTTCCTCTGGCCCTTCTTCTCCTGGGTTTTCTTGGGCCATGGAAGGATGAAGTTGCAACACAATGGGGAACTCTTTTATAAATAGAACAGAATACCTCTTCTGAGTATCTTCCCCAAAGAGGCAAAAGCCTCGTATTACAGTGATTCATGCAAACCCATGTTTATAGCTGCACAATTAAGGAACTGACCTGCCTGCCCATCAGCAGATGAATGGACAGAGAAAAAGTGCTATTTACCACAATGGAGAACTACTCATCCATAAAGAAGGATAAATGTGAGTCATTTGCAGGAAAATGGAGGGTTCTTGAGACCATAATGCTAAGTTAAAGAAATCAGGCACACAAGCTTAAATATGGCCTGGTTTCTCTCTTTCGAGAAACCCAAAACATAAGTAATTTAAAGGGAAAAATAAAAGAGACATGGTAGGAAACAGGGAGGCGGACTCTAGGGAGACGGGAAGGGAATGTGGGGAAGAGGAAATGGGAGGGTGAGAGGGGAAGAGGGAGTAGAAAGGCTCAAGAGACAATATGCACCGATTCCATGTGTGATCACTGTGTATAGCAAACATACGGTAGTATCAATCCATCAGCAAACACATTAATTAATTAATTAACAGCAAGGAACCCAACCCTGCTCTGTTCTCTTGGTTGAAAGTTTGACAACCATTATTAATGCCTACTTGAAGACCTAAATGTGAGTACTGGACAGCAGAAAGAAATGAACTCTGTTGACTTCTAAGCCTTGGAAATTACTGGCCCGAAGGTAATTGAAAGCACCCTTCTACCTCCTCAATCTCACTAATCAGCCCTTCTGCATTATTTGCTTCAGAATGTGAAGGGGAAAATGAAAAGGCTTGAGTCTCAGGAGGAGAACCCCACCTTGCCCATCCACCCTGCCATGTTCAAACAAATCCGCTACAGGCTGGGGTGGCCGTCTTGTTGCGTGCGTGCCCTGGTAGAAGCAGCCTGCCAGAGTCCCTGAAACACAATACATTGGCCTCCTCTCAAAAAACCAGCACTTACTGCTGACAGTGTCCCCACCTAGCACCCATCCCTAACCACCTCTTCCTGGAAAATGTGATTCGGAAGGGGTGGGCAGCCAAGCCCAATACCACCTGGTCCTCGGCCACAGACCTGGACGCTGGCCTGGAAGTGCCCCGTCCCTATCCACAGACAGCTCCCTGGGGACCACATGTGGTGGCACATCCTCCTTCTCACAGCTTCAGCTTCCTGCAGGAGTGCAGAGTCACCTTTGTTGGCTTGGATCTCTTTGACCTTGAATGACATGGGAAATGGAGGCCAGTGAGTGAAATTGGGAGGTTGAGCTATGGCATACTATCCTGCATGGGGTGGGGTACACTGTCCCTGAAGAGGGAGGATCACTTCCTACCACACCAGCCACTGTATAGTCTTCCCAGGGGCAATGGGCCACTCCTTTCCCCCATCTCGCTGGAAACTAGTGCCTCAAACTGTGGCCCATTTGCTGTCAGAGGTAATCTGAACTCGACTCAGAAGCTAACACTCAAGTCTTTGTCTGCTGCTTTAGGAAGACTTAAATCTCTTTAGAAGAGCTGAGTTTGGGCATCTGTTTTTGGAAGAGGGTGGGTGGGTGGGTGCAAAAACCTACTTTCATAGATCTGCTTTACCAAATAGTATCCTGCTAAAAACTCACAAAGATCCCACCAGCTGCTCACTGAAGTGGTACACTCAAACCAATTGTGTTACTAATCAAGAAACCCCATAAATGTTCTTAAACATTCCAAACGGGAAGTGATTCTATCACATGTGCCTTGTCGAATGCCATACCTGGCAGCCTCTGCCAGATCCCAAAGGAACACGAATCTAAGTGAAACGTGGCTTCCCTTGATATGATCCCTGAAAAGATTAAACAAAACAATAATTTACATACTAGGAGGTGTAGCTCTGTGGTAGTGTTTGCCTTCTGCTCCACACCCAGCACCATACACATACACACACACACGCAATTAAATTTTTAAAATATGCATTTAATCCCCCGAACAAATACTAACTATGACACATTGCAAGTTTACACTAATTTTTTAAAAAAGGGGACCATGACAATAATTCATAACCTTCCTTCTTGGACAGACCCAGTGGGAGAGGCTGGGCTTTCCACTCACGCGGTGTTTGGGGACATTCAGGGATGATGTGGCAGAAGGGAGACCCTGTTCTTCTCAGGTTCTCTGCACCTGCCCTCAGAGGAGCGGCCTCTAAGTCAAATTTCTCCTCAGCCTCTGGGGTCCCTGTGCACCAGTCTCCCTGGCCAGAAGGTCTCAGCATCTGACTTCGTCGTCACCAGCTCCCTGTTTTCCTCACCATCCCCCAACCTGAGCTCAGCTCCAGTTCCAGTTCCTTCCTGTTCTTGTTACCATCCCAGCATTTACTACAAATGGCATTTCTGTATTTCATTATGTGATGATGCATTCAACATATGGCGTCTTCCCAGGCAATAAGCTCCATAAGAACAATGTTGCGGATTGAGATGGAGCCTTCCCCCAAAAGATGCGATGAAGTCCTAACCCCCCTGTTACCTCCAAGTATGATCTTATTTGGAAATAGGGAGGAGCAGATAACATTAGCAAAGAGGAGGTCGTACTGGGGTAGGATCACCCCTCATCCAGTATGTCCGGTTCCTTATAAGGTGGCCACGTGAACTCAGACACACAGGGAGGTCTCCATGTGATAATAAAGGCAGAGATGTGGCTTCAAGCAAAGGAGTTGGGGGAACTCCAGATATTATGCGAGGCAATTAGGGGTTCCCTACACATTTCAAAGAAAGCACACTGCTTCCAGCCCTTTAGTTACGGGCTTTCTGGCTTCTATGACTGTGAGACGCTACACTTCTGTTTTAAGTCACCCAGTTTGTGGTAAAGTCATGCATCATTTAACATTATGACAGCAGCCCTGGGAAACTCATGGGGATCAATGGGGTCCGCTTTGTCTACTGCTCTATCCGTGGAGTCTAATTCAGTGTCTGGCATATAGTAAGTGCTCAGTGAATACTTAGCAGTGAAGGGACAGCAGTCTGAGGATTCATCTGTGAGAAACATTACTGCCACAAAAAACGTAAAGCCAGACACTTTACAAGGAGGAAAGATTTACTGAAGCTCATCTTGGCTTTGATAATGGTTTTGGTGACCTTGGCAGTTTTGAGAAGTTCCGGCTAAGGATTTCATAGAATGTCCTTCAACTGGGATTGCATGATGCTTTTCTCATGGTTGTCCTGGGGCTGTGATTTGGAGGAGAAAGATTACAGACGGAAGCACCATTTCTATCCCATCTCATCAAGGATTTGTGGTTTACGATTTGAGTCCATCTCCGTCTGCTGATGTTGACCTTCATCACCTGACTGAGCTTGTGAAGACCTCTACTGAAAATTTCTTTTCCCTCCATTTCAACATTGTAGTTTGTGGAAGGCTACCACTGTGTGTGGTTCACACTTAACACACAGGGCATCATGGCTTTATTACTTTTGGAAGTTACCGTATTTGTTTGTCTCTGTGTTTTGGGGGATGCTAGTCCTGGGCAAACCACAGCCACCCTAGGCCTCCTTCTGACCTGTCTCTTCCAACAGCAGAAGCAGGAGGATCCACTGCAACTCCTCCTGGCATCCTCCCTGCCTGTCATATGGCTGCTGTTGACAGTCTCAATTTATTCACTGAAGAATAGTTATCCGAGTCTTGGAAAAACAGGAAGGATCTAACTTCAAATAAAATACAGTCCCAGAATTACAAGGCTTTATTACTTGCAATTTTTTGACTTTACGATGACAGAAAAAAAGATACACAATCAGTAGAAACTATACTTTGAATTTTAATCTTTCCCTAGACTATTGATCTACAGCACGCTGTTCTCCCATGGTGCCTGGCAGCACAGCAAGCGTCTGCTCATAGGCAACCGGGCAATTACTCGGGTAAACAACTGGTCTTTTCTAGTGCTCCGCGTTGCTAAGCAGGTTAGTGTACTAAACACATTTTCAACTAACAATATTTTCAGTTTACGGTGGGTTTATTCAGCTGTAACACCAAGGTAAGTCAAGGATCATCTATACTGTCTTTTATGTTGAATAAAATTAGCATTGTGAATAACTTATTGTGGTGTCTTTAATCGAAGCAGAATATAGGTTTTAAAGTCTATAAAGGAAATTGAGCTTTGCTTACTGCGTGATTTGAGTACATTTATAGACATCTCTGAGCTTTGGTTTCCTCAATAGCAAATGAGGAGGAAAATAACTTAATCCAATGGCATTCTTGAGAGGATGAAATAAGATAATATTAATATTCTTAATTCTAAACACAGAGATAACAAGTTAACCTTTGGGAAAACGTTTTCCCTGAATTTGGGTATTGAAATAGAGATAAACAGAGATAAATAAAGCCAGAAACGCAGATATGCAACTACAATAAAACGACAGATGCTTCTGTGTAGATTTTTTTATAGTCTGCTTTCCCTCTTCATAAGCAACATCTGTATTAGCTGAGGCTGCTGTGACAAATATCATAATCTGAATGGTTTAAACAGCAGATGTTTATTTGTCACAATTCCAGAGGCGGAGAGGTTCACAGCAAGGAACCAGATGGCTGGATTCCTGGTATGAGCCACCTTGTGGGTTTGCACATCGCTGCCTTCTCGGTGGAAGACAGGAATCACCTGTCTTATGTGCCTTCTTACAGGGACATGGATCCCATGTCCCGGGGCTGGGGCTCCAACCTCAGGAACTAATTACCTTTCAAAGACTCTACCTTCCAAAACTATCACATTAGGAATTTGGACTCTAACGCATGAATTTGGTGGGACACAAACCCTCCTAGCGCCCCTAAATTCATGTCCATCTCACATACAAAATATATCCACTCTATCCCAACAGCTACAAGGTTCTTCATTCATTCCTGCGCTGTATCGTGTGACACCTGCAGTCTTATCTGAATAACCTCTACATCAGATATGGCTGAGGCTTGAGGTAATGATTCATCCTGAGGCAAAATTCTTCTGCAACTGTGAACGTTTGAAACCAAATAAATTGTGTGCTTCTAAAATACAGGGCAGGGGCAGCTACTTCCATTCCAAAAGGGAGGAGACATAAGACAGGGGAAGAAGTATTGGAAGAAGAACTTCTTGTACTCCAAGAAGTACAAAATCTAATAGGGTGCATTCTAGGAGTTCCTAAGGCTCAAGAATTTGGCTCTCCGCCTGATCTTCTAGACCATAGTGGAGTCACTGCCTTCTGGACCCACTGAGGCAGAGGTCCTGCCTTCAGGGCATCACACCTCCAGGGCTCTGCCAGGCATGGTCCACGTCCCATGCCTCTGGGTGGCTCACACGCATGGCTGTGGTACAGGCCCTCTGGCTTGTGAAATCTGAGATGATGGTCCCTGCCTTTTTGAAATCAGAGCCCTGATGGTTTTTGAGTCACCTTTGGGTGATTGGTCTGGATGAATAATATATATTTGCAGCTGACTATGGTCCCAATTTGTGAAATCTAAGCAGTCCAGCAACCTTCCTTCCTGCCAGCCTATCTCTGTTCTCTTCAGTTCAAATTGGCACTGTCTCTGCTGGGACGTTTGCTCTGGCTGGAGGCTCTCAACCATCTCTGTACCAACGGTGGGTCCCCCATGTGCTTAGCAGACTCTTCCAAACACTTGCCACCAGTTTCTTTCTGAATACAAGCATGCTGAAAAGTCCAAAACTGTACGTTCTGAATCTGTTTTGTTCAATAATTCTTCCTTCAACTCATTTCTGTCTTCTTGAATTTCACTATTATTAGTCAAGAGGAATCAAGACATCACCTCAGCATTCTGCTTAGGTATCTCTTCAGCTGAGGAGCAGTTCTATCCCCTGCCAGTTCTGCCTTCTACACAGCACTTGAACGTGAGCCAAGTTCTTTGCTGCTTCCTAAGTTCAGTTTTCCGAACGTATTTCTTATTTCCACATGAGCCACCATCAGGATGGCCTGCATCATCCATACCTCTGCCGCCATTTTGTTCATGACTATTTTTGTATCGTCTACCAAGAGGGAGTCTTTCTTTCTTTCTTCATTTCTTCCTAAGGCCTCACTAGAATTACCTTTAACAATCCCTCCATAATACCTGCTTCTAGAATGTACTTCAGAACTCCTCCAGTTTGGCATAGTGGTGCACCTCTGTAATCTCAGCCCTCTGGGAGGTTTGAAAGTTGGATCCCAGTCTGGGCAATTTAGCAATTTAGCAAGACTCTGTGTCAAAATAAAATATAACAGAAAGAGCTTGGATGTAGGTCAGTGCAGAGGCCCTGGGCTTAATCCCCACTAATGGAAAAGCAAGCAAGCAAACAAACAAAAACTAAAATAAAACAAACCTCTTACAGCCTCTACCCCCTCACCCAGATCCAAAGCCAGCCCTGATTTTTCAGAATTTGCTGTAGCGGTTCCAACTTCTCAGGGCCAGTTTCTTAGCTCACACTATTATAATAAAATACATAAACTTGGTGGCTTAAACAATAGCCATTTATTTCTCACTGTTCCACCAGTCCAAGATGAAGGAGTCAGCAGATTTAATTCCTTACCAGGGCCCCTTTTTCTGCTCTGCCTTAGCATCACATGGCAAAGAGAGAGCTAATCCCCTACTTCTTTCCCCTACTTTGTGGTACCAGGGACTGAACCCAGAGATTTCATGCAGAGCTACATTTCTAGCCCCTTTTAATTCTTCTTTTTAAATTTTGAGACAGAGTCTTGCTAAATTGCAAAGTTGTCCAGGCTGGGCTGAAACCTTCAGTCCTCCTGCCTCAGCCTCCCAGAGTACTGAGATTAGGAACGAGTCCCACCATGCCTGGCCCCCACATCTTTTCACAAGAGCACTCCTCTCATTTATGATTATGTTACCCTCATGACCTAATTAATTTCCCAAACCATCAGTTTGGAGATTAGGGTTCCAACACATGGATTTGGGTGGTACACCAATGCGCAGTTCGTAGCGACGTTTTTCTGGCTGCTAACTATCCTCCTGTGACATTTTGAGTGATTGCATAGTAATCTATAGTGATGTAAATCCATGTAGTCAGACATTTAGTTTATTCTCAAATTTTTACAATGTTTTGACTGCAACCCACCAGCTGGAGAGCAGTCATGATCACCCCAGTGCAAAGGAAGCAGAGAATATCCCCCAGTTAGGTCTGAGTGGGAAGAAGGAACAGGCTTTGGTGAATATAAGCTTTGCTGAACAACTCTTCAATTCATTTCTGTCTTCTTGAATTTTACTATTATTAGTCTAGAGGGACCAAGACATCCCCTCGACATTCTGCTTAGGTATCTCCTCAGCTGAGGAGCAGTTCCATCCCCTGCCAGCTCTGCCTGCCACACAGCACTTGAACAGGAGCCAAGTTCCTCGCTGCTTCCTAACTCCAGTTCCAAACATATTTTTTATTTCTGCATGAGCCATCATCAGGATGGCCTGCATTATCCATATTTCTGTTGCCATTTTGTCCTGAAGGTTCCTTCCTGAAGAAGGAACAGGCTTTGGCATCTCGGATGAGCTTGTAAAACACAAAGAGAAGCTGCAGGCCAGGGAGTCCATCGTGACTCCATAGCACGCCTGTCCCCCTAAAACGTGTGTTCTAACACATCAGAGAGGGAGACTGGGCCTGCTATAAATGCTACGTCACTGCAACCATCTCCTTGGGCACAGTTATTGAAAGGACAGGAAAACTAGGAAACCTTCGTGTATACTTGCCTCCAGTTCTTTGTCCCAGCAGATACCCCAGGGAGTCTTCCCTCCTCTGTGCCCCACCAGTGGCAGGGAGCTGGTACTGCTGGACCCCAGGAAGAGTGTGGCACAAAGGAGTACATTTAGGGCTTTGTCAGACCAATAGCTGTTTCCTTGGGAGCACCCAGTGACGATGGACCCCTCCCAACCAGGACTTGAGTACCTGTGTTTGGGAGAGTGATCCCAGAAAGTGCAAATAAGGAATGGTGGAGAGAAAGTGAGGGAAGGGAGAAAGAGAAGAGGCAGTTTTCTATTGGGGACAACAAAAACTGGAACATGATTTTTGTTCTGGAACCTTCTGGAATCTTCTGGACCATGTTTTCTCTTTGTCTCTCTCAAAGCCAGGAATGTTTGGGTACTTTTCCAAAACCTCCCATCCTGATTGGCTGGGATCTGGTCCTGGGAACATTGAGGCCCCTCCCAACCCCCCATTTTCAGGTTATATTTCCAAAGTAAGCTCTGGAGCTTCAGGACAGAAGGAGGACACACAGAGACACATGGAAAGGAAAGCTGTGGGCCTGCCTGGGCCAGGAACTGTCCACAGCCTCAGGAGAACCAGAAGGTGTCCAGGGAACTGGGGGCCCCTACTGCAGTGGGGCAGAGGTGCAGGCAGTGGGAAATAAGGACCTGGATGTCTCCTGTGTTCTCAGAACTCACCTCACTTTACCTCACTGACCCCTAAGGGCTTTACATAAAGAAGCTCATAAATATTTGTTGACTGTCTACCATGGAAGACACACGAGAGGAATGACTTCCTCCCTGCCCTTTGTACTTCTTTTCCTTAAACAATCTAAATGTGGTGCACATGCAAAGATCTTATAAAGCAAACGCTGTAACAGGGGCATCAGAGTTACAGATTCTCAGACTCTGTAGTCACCTTCGATCCTCTGAGGTGGGAGACTGACTTCTGGATGGCGGATCAGGTGCTGCAAGGAAGAAGGCTCCAGGGAAAGGGATGGTTTCGACAATCATCTTCAGGGAAGCATATCTGTGGACAGAGCTGTGGTGAGGCGAGGAGGGGCAGGCAGGAGGACAGGCTAGGAAGCAGGAAGCGGGGGAAATCCAGGCTGGTGGGACGCTCTCCTGATATTATCGGACCTGGGGAGGGACGTGGGGTCCTTAATCCAGGTGTGAAGTCAAGGCTAGAGGAAGTCAGGTCGGGCTTCAGGCATCAAACTGGGAGTGGGGAGTGTATCGAGTGGAAAGCAGCCGCCCATGGGGGGCACCTTGTGGGAGAGGGACCGGGGCAGGTGATTTGGGAACGTGGACGATCCCTGACTCACAGCTTACAGTTCTTTTAATTTTGGATGATGTGAAAGGACCCACACATCCATTCTGCTTTTCTACGTTCCGTTCAGCATGCAGACACTTGTATGAAACACAATAAAATGGACTTTGTGATAGATGGTTGTCTAATTGGAGGCCAGGGTGAGTGTCCTGAGCATATTTAAGACAGGTAAGGCTAAGCTGTGAGGTTCAGGAGGTCAGGGATATTAGATGCGTTTTCTTTTCGTTTTTTTAAGACAAGGGTCTCAGTATGTAGCCCAAACTGGCCTCAGATTTGCCTGGTGAGCCTCCTGCCTCAGCAACCCAAGTGCTGGGATTATAGGCGTGTGCCACTACGCCTGGCTTAGGTGCAGTTTTCAATTTAACAATATTTTCAACAGAGAGGAGTTAGCTGCGATATCACCCCGTGGTGAACGGAGGAGCCTCTGCAATGCCGTCACTCGGTGTCTGTGGCAGCTTGTCCAATCCATCATTCAGCTGTGTCCCTCGTTTGCGATTCTCATTCATTCAGCAGAATCTATTGGATGCTCATTTCGTGCCAGGCACCCATTTACACCGTGGGGATGCAGTAGAAGACAAACAGAATAAACCGATGACCTCATGGAGCAGCCACACACAAGATCATGTAAATAAAATACTTAATACATCGGATAAGTGGTGTGGAGAAAACTGGCGGAGAGGGGCGACAAGGAAGGCCCTCCGGGATGGGGCTTGCTTTATTTCATTTTGTTTTGCTGATACTGGGGATTGAACCCAGGGCTTTTTCACTGAGCTCCCTCCCTAGCCCCCACTTTAAAATTTTGAGACAGGATCTTGGTAAATCACTAAGTTACCCAGGCTGGGCTCAAACTTATGATCCTCCTGCTTCAGCCTAGCTGAGTGCTGGGATACAGGCCTGTGCCGCCATGCCTGAAGTTGGTTGAAAATTTTTTTTGTAACCATGTAATAATTATGCATACTATGGGAAGGTTGAGATGGGAGAGGGAAGGGGGACCGACAGGGACTTCTGTTTTAAAGAGGGTGGCCAGGGACAGGGCATTTCTATCAGGAATGTCTGAGCAAACTCTAAAGGAACAAGGGAGTGGGTCTCCTGTCCTGGCTCTCGGAGGAAGAAGCAAAGACCCCAGTCAGGGCTTCACCTTGCACAGCCCAGGCCGGGTGTGCCACAGGGTCAGACGATCCAGGCCGTCCCCGAGGTAAAGCCATGGTTTTCAGGAGCCTGGGGGGTTGAGCATTCCTGAAATCTGTGGAGGTGTTTTGTCTCCTGGTGGCTGTGCCTGAGTGTTTTTTTTTTTTTTGGCGGGGCTGGGGATTGAACCTAGGGCCTTATGCAAGGCAAGAGCGCTACCATGGAGCTACATCCCCAGCACCTACCTTATTCTTGTTTACTGTTCAAGACTGAACCCAGGGCTTGCACATGCGAAGCACATGCTCTGTCCTGGAACAACACCCGCCATCTCTGGATGATTACATGTTAAATACACATTTTATTACGAATTTAGTTTTACTTCTTGTATGTATTTTAGATCAAGCAAGGTATTTTTTCTATTGAAAATCATGAAAGGAAGTCATATTATCTATGAATTCTGTTTCACTATGTAGCTGAGGCTAATCTCAAAATTGAGATCCTCCTGCCTCAGCCTCCTAAGCAAAGAATCACAGGGGTGAATTCCTTTCTGGATTATAAAGGAAGATTAAACCGTACTGCTATGAAGTGGGCACGTGGAGTCCAGCTGGGCTGAGGGCTCTGCAGAGAGGCCGTAAAGGTCTCCGTAAGGACTGCGCTTTGACTTTTCATGCTGTACGGTTAGAGCAGAGTGGAGCAGGGGAATGACCCATGAGATGGGATTTAAACAGTCCTCCCTGGCAGCTGCTAGAGAACTGCACGGTCAGGGGAGGAGCCAGGAGATTAGTTAGAAGGACAAAACATTAACAGGGAAAGAGATGAAGGTCGTGGTGATGGCGGTGGAGAGAACAGGACAGGTCTGATTCTGGAATACAACTGCAGGTGAGGCTATCAGGATTTTTTAAAGGAGCCGGGGGGAGCGAGAAGGAAGGGGGAGTGGAGAAACCTGGGCAATGAAGGCTGCAGATGGTATTGCTCGAGAGAAGCCGCCTGCAGGAGAGCAGGTTTCGGAACACACCAGATGCTCCTGGGCACCAGCTATGTCCCAGGCACAGGGACTTCCAGGTCTGACACGGAGCACTGTGTAAAGAGTTTGAGAGCTGGGGATGTAGCTCAGTGGTGCAGCGCCTGCCTGGCAAGCGTGAGGTCCTGTGTTTGATTCCCAGTACCAAAAAAAAAAAAAAAAAGACAAGTTCCTGAGGCTGGAAGCCGTGGCCAACAAGGACCAGCGTGGTTAGAGACAGGCTGGGGACCCCCAAGCAAGGGCAAGGTCTGGGTCGTGGGCCTCTTTTTGACCCACTTATGACAAGTTCGGAGCTGTGTAATGAATGATGACTTGCTGTCTCTCATTCCCTGGGGGATTGAAGTCAAAGTGGAATGAAAGTCCATCCTGACCCACAGGTATAAAATTGTTAGAGTAGCTCTACTGGTTTTGACAAGAGTCTCTTCCAATATAAAATAAATGTTTTCTATATCCTTATAGACCCAGGGATCCCAACACCCTTGTCACTGAGGCAGGAAGAACGCAAGTTTTGGGCCCAATCTGGGCAATTTAGAAAGACCCTGTCTCAAAATAAAAAATAGCAAAACTTAGCATGGAGGCCCTGGGTTTAATTCATAGTGTAGCAAATAAAATGAAATATTCTTATAAGGCTGTAGCACCTCCAGGACAGAGACAATGCACTTTAATCTTTCAATCTGCAGACCCTGGTTCCTGGAAGGCATATGTTGAATATTTATTGAATCGGGACATTCTAACGTAGTTCTTATTTTTAAAATGCATATGCTTTTATAGTACTGCAGTCATAGGGCCCATTTAATTTACTTCTTAATCTTTACTTACCATTTAGTAATAATTATTTTTCCATAAGCAAGATCTATGAGGTAGCTGATGTTATTAATGTTTACTACATCGGTGTCTCAGCCTCTGTTGAGCTGGCTGAAAACTTCACTTCCCAGCCTATTTCCCGTTGTGCAAAACCACGTGCTAGTTCTAGACCATAAAGTGTGGAGGGAAGTTACAGGCAAAGTTCTTGGATGTGGATGTGAGAAATCTGTGTGTGGTTTGCTACTTTCTCCTGTCCCCTGGCCAGGGGCAACAGTGATGTTCTCAATGGCGGGGTCCCTTCAACCTGAGCCCCTGGGTGGCAACTCTCTCTCTGTTGACCTGAGATGAGTATGTTGAGTGAGTAGCAAGGGATGTTTGTTATGGTCAACTATTGGGGTTCCAGGGTTGATTTGTTACCACAGCTAACCTAGTCCACGCTGACTGATACAAAGACTTTGAAATGTATAACAGATCAGAGTACATGTTGGCAAATTATAGAATGATTGGTATATAGCAGGCAACCGATAAGCATCTAATAATTGAATAAATGAATTGATGAGCCTAGACATCAATAATCCATGAAAATGCCAATTTCATTGCTTCATTAATAACAGTAGATTTATCGCTTGGCTGATCTTGCCATTTTAATAGGCATACATGTTATCTTGGTCCTATTTACTTTGTATTTTGTTTGCTTATTGGAGAGGCTGGACATTTTTCACCTATTGTTAGCCATTTCCTATTTTGTGTATTATTTGTTCCATCAAAACAATAAACAAGAACTGAAAGCGTTCATTCATTTCTAACTATTTGTTGAATGTGTTCACTGTGCAAGACACTGGAGCCGTGGTGGTGCAAAACATCTCCCGCACAGAAATTTTAATGAGGAGGGGAGGCAAAATTAACATGAGAACAAACACTTAACTACTTTAGGCAATGATAAGTCGTATGAAAAGCAAGGCCAGGTGAGGGGCTTGTAGAACGTCTGGATGGCCAGACAGGGTCTTTCTGATAGTGTCACTTTTGAGCAGAGGGATGGAACCATGCCGAGGTTGGGGAGAAGGGGACCGCACACCCCAGGCTAAGGGGACCGCACACCCAAGGCCCAAGGCAGGAGCGGGCTTGACTTTTGGAGGATACAGCAAGAGGCCGACATGGCTGAAGCCAAGTAAAGGGAGATTAGCAGGAGGTGAAACTGGAGAGACGGCAGCTCAGAGCCGGTGGGATCTTGTTATGACCACTGGCTTTTCTCTGGAGTAACACGGGTGCTCCTGGGAGTTGTTGAGGCCAGGTGTGTCATGATCCCACTCGCTACTGAAAAGAATCACCCTACTAAGAGACAGAAGGGCAGCAAGGAAGGTGCCAGGTAGAAGCCTACTGCAATATTCTGATGGGAGATGACAGTAACGTGGACCAAGGCGACCCCATGGATAAGAGCAAAGCATCAGACTCGGCACAGCCTGTGGCACAGCTAATGGGTTTTCATAATAGATTTGATACGGGGTACAATGAAAGAGATAAAGGCATCAAGAATGATTTCAAGATTTTTTTTCTTGCCTGACTCTGGGAAAGTGGTTGTCATTTACTGCTTTGCCGAGCCATGCTTGGTATTTTTAGTGACGCCAGAGACTTTCATGTTAGAAATCAAAGGTCCTTGGTGGTGCTTCATTTCTAGATCCAGGGATAGGTCCTGATGCATTTAAGTCAATTGCGGTACGCTCATCACTTATGGCCTCAGTGATTGGTTTAGGAGTGGGTAAATGACCTCAGAGAAGCTAATCAAAGGCCCACACTTTCACTGAGGACTTAGGAAAGATGCTTCTTTTACAGACAGAAGCATGGAAGCATGTTCGCCGCACCTTCTAGTCAGTCTCTTCTGCAGAGACAGAGCTTTCAGGTGAACTTGACATCATGGCAAACACAGAAATCAAAGCAAAGAAAGCCAGGTCTTTTGTGATGACCCACATCCAACCCCACCTGAAATCCATGCAGAGAGCATTCAGTTGCAAGAGTCCCAGGTTCCTCTTTGTTAGCCACACCAGCTTGGGCTGTTTTCCGTTACTTGCTGCTGAGCCCGTCCTGACAGATAGAAGCAGCTTCAGTGTAAGTGGCTGTAAGCGGTTCTCAAGACCAGTGCTCTCACCACCTGCAGTCTCACAACACAGGAAACAGTCACCCCAGAAAATCTGCAAACCATTTGGGGCCGAGCCTTGGAGGGTTACATTATGCTGCAAGAGGAAGACTACTTTCAGAGCACATGCGGTCCAAAATCCCGCAGGGAGAGATCCAGGAGCTGTCAGAGCCGCCCTCACAACTGGCATCAGGCTGTCTCGGCCACTTCCCCAGCAGGGAGGGCCTGGAGTTCTCTCTAAAGAGGGGTCATTGGCAGCTTGCTCAGGAACACTGAGGCACTTCTGGTCATCTTCACCTGGAACGTGCTGTGGAAGCCCCCTGAATGCAGTGCCTCCACCATTACCAACACGCTACCAATGTTGGGTGTTTCTTAACATCTTTTATAATTTGTGCTCCCTATAAGACAGCTTTGGTCCACAGCAAGCAGGACAGACTGTGGAAATCAGACCATCCCGACTTTGCTTTGGCTTCCCAAAGCTTGTGAACCCAAAGGGGGTCCCAGCGGTGAAGTCAGCAGGCAGCTATAGGTGCCATGTCCCCAGGGTCAGTGAATTCTCACATAGGCTGTCCCTTGAGACCTTAGGGGGTTGTTATATGGTGGGCTTCCCAGGGCCATTATCCTTCACTATTTTGGTGGCTAAGAGCATTGACAGTCTGTAGCCAGACTCCTGGGGTGTGAATCTCGGACCCACCACTTCCCCACCTATAGACTGCATGAGTTCTTAACCCCTGTGTGCCTTCGTTTCCTCCACCAAGCACAGATAATAGAAATGTGTCTACCTCAGAGCTGCTTGGAAGTTGAGCAACTCTTACTATATGTAGTTTTAGAACAGTGTCTGGCGCTCTTTGTTTGGGCCACTGTAACAAAACGTAGAGACCATGTGTCTTAAACAACAGACATTTACATATGGAGGTTCTGGAGGTTGGGGTGTCCAAGACCAAGACATCAGCAGATCAAATACCTTGTGAGGACTGACTGTCTGGTCCATCTTCCTGTCTACTCATGGTGGAAAGGAGACAGCCTGCTGGGGTCCTTTGACAGAAACACTCCTCCCCTCCGAGGGTTCTGTTCTCATGAGCTCATCACCCCCAAAGTGTCTATCTCCAAATACCACCACACTGGGGGGTACCTTTCAACTAGACAACTGTGGTTTGAGGGGGCACAAATATCCGGTCTCCAGCAGGCACCTGGGAAGTGCCCAGGGAGCATCAGCCGCTGGATTGCTTGAAGGATGATAAGCCATGGAACGCATCCGCCGCGCAGAGCGCCCTTTACTGTCTGACAGAAGGCGGAAAGGCCCGTGCCTTTCAGTGAGGCCCAGTGTCCTCTCTCCAGCCAGGGCGGAGTCTCTGGACTGGAACCAGGGAGACGGAAGGGGAAGCCCAGCTATCTCCTTCCTGCTGACCCCAGCCTTTGGGGCGGCAGCTGGTGTGGCTTTTAAAAGAAATGCTGCACAATCCTCCTCTTCCTAATAGTAAGCGATAGCACAAATGGTTCTCACTCTCTAACTCCGTGTTATCTGTCCAGAGCCCTCCTTCTCTCTTCCTTTCCCACTCTGCAGTCGCCCCATGGCCGCTCCAGTTGAATGCCAGCCACAGGTCCTTCCCGTCTTTTTTCTATGCATAGCTACATAGACATAAATACACACTTGTAAATAATAAATCAAGAACTAATACTGCGAGTCAAAAAAAAAAAAAAAAAAAAAACCAAGAAGGCAAGCAGGAGATGCTGGCACACCTAGGGTAAAATTCTCAGTTGCCTGAGTTCTGCTGCAAGTCAGGGGCACAGTAGTCCAGTTTCCAGGCTGGAACTTGGAGTCAGGTTTTACCATCCACAGCCCTTGCTGTGAATGTATTGCCATTGGACATGCGGAAGTGGCCAAGCAGTGTCCTGGGCCAGGTTCTCCCAGGGGCCTTGGGTGCGAGGCTGGTTGGTTCTTTACAGTATTCCAGACGCTGCTCTGCCAGGGCACTGGAAATCTGCCCGGGACCTGTTATTCCCACTGAGGCCATCGTGAGTGCCTGGGGTGAGGGAGTCTGGGCAGAGCCAGCAGGGTGCTTGGAACGTTCAGGAGAAGCCGGAAGAGAGGCCCAGGCTATCGAGCTCCCTATGCCCCTGCAGGAGCGCTTATAGCACATCACACGGCTCCCCAGCAACCGGCACACCTTCCTGCCCCAGTGGACAGGGCATTCCTCCGAGCAGACATCTGGTCTGGTTAGTTTGTCTTCCTGCCTCTTCGTGCCCCAATTCCCCGGAGAGACCCTGGAACAGAGAAGGAACTGCAGACATAACCGTAGCCAATATTTATGGGGGGCTGGGTGTTACTCTATGCCTCAAAGACAAACAAGACAAAATTTCTATTCCAGTCTTCACAGGGACAATCCTCTGGATTCTGTTATTAAGCCCTTTGTGGTGCTGAAGAAACTAGGCAGAGAGAGGTTAAGTTACTTGTCTCAGTTCATTCAGCATCTTAGTTACTCTTCTTGCTGCTGAGACAAAATACCCAATGCCTACAAGTTAAAGGAGGAAAGGTTTCTTTAGCTCACAGTTTGTGGAGGTTTCAGTCCATAGTCAGCTGGCTCCAAGGCAGAGTGGCACAGCAGAGCAGTATCACAGAAGAGAAATAGTACATTGCAGGGCAGGCAGCAGTAGCAAGCAACAGCAGCAGCTCTCTTTCTGTCCCTTATATTCCCAGAATGGGGCACTCTTAATCCCAGCATCACACACCCTAGATCCAGCCAGCTGTGAAAAGCCCCACTATAACCACATGATGTGCTGGGGCGACATCTAGACACAGACTATAACATACGTGTCCATGGCTGGCTGCCATCAAACCCCAGAACCTCAGCTCCATATCGCAATTTTCTAATCCCTATTCTTTGTTCCTTCTCCAACTCTTCCCTCCTTCAAGCCAATGGGCATAGAGTTCATGTTAGGATTGCACTTCATTATGTCACTGCCCTGGTCAGGAATCTTCCCAGCCAGACTGCCCTGTGTGGCCTTCGAATCTACAGTTGTCTCCAATGCCCTGTCCAATCGCTTTCCCTCTTTAGAGGCAGTGAGGGCTTAATCCCAGTTCTACTATGTATGCACCAGCTAGGAGCCTTGGCCATGTCATGGAAGGGTGTCCTTCCACTTGGGCTCCTAGCTACCCACTAAGGGTAATGATGGTACCAATTTCATGTGGCACTTAAGGGGATATGATCCATTGGCCACAGGGACTGCTTAGAACAGGGGTTGATAGATCGGTTTGTTTGGGGTTTTTTTCAATTATTTAAATAGCAAGCCAAATGGTAAATATTTTTAGATTGGGGGACCATCTAGTGTTTGTCATATGTAACCAATGCTGCCACCATAGCCCCAAAAGTAGTACTGGAGTCTCAAAGTTTGTGCCCCTGGGAATGATGAAAACTTAAACCCAAGGCACTAGTACTTGGTGGGGCCTTTGGAAAGAGATTAGGTCACACGGGTGGAGCTCTCATGAGTGGGATTAATGCTCGTATAAAAGGGCACTGGAGCTGGGATTCTAGGTGGTGGAAGGCTGAAGCAAGAGGATCTGACATTGGAGGCTAGCCCAGGAAACTTAGTGAGTTAGCAAGACTCTGTCTCAAGTTTAAAGGGGGTGTGTGTATATGTGGGGGGGGACTATACTTATGTGGCTCAGTAAAAAGGTCCTGAGTTTAATCCCCAGTACACACAAAACAAAACAAAACAAAACAAAACAAAACAAAACCTGGGGCCCCAGAAGGAATCTGGCCCATTCCGCCCTTTGTCCTCAACAAAGGAGAAAGTAGTCTCCAGGAATCTGAAAGCCTTCATCATACACTTAATCCACTGGTGCCTTGACCTTGAACTTCTCAGATTCCAGCACTGTGAGAAATGAATCTCTGTTGTTTATAAACCACCGCAGTGTATGGCATTTTGTTATAGCAGCACATGTGAACTAAGACAGCAGTGACAGACGGTATGAAGAGCGAATGTTCGTTCACCACCAGCAAGATTTTATTTATGAGCCCTGAAATTTGAATTTCAAATAATTTTCATATGTCACAAAGTAGTCTTTTTAAAGTCTTTTCTGGAACAATTTAAAAATGTGCTCACAGGCGGTACATACAGGTGCTGGGCTAGATTTAGTTCACAGGCTGTAGTTTGTAAAGTTCCAGTTTAGAGGACTGTCTGGTTCCAAGAGGAGCTTAGCAAAGTGGAGAGAGAAAGGAGAGGTGTAAGAGGCTTACAAGGTGCTGAGGGCTTTGACATGATGTGGATGTGTGGATGGAACAGATCCTTCAGGTAGGACTCAGAGTTGAGGACCAAATGTATTCTAAGCCCTGACTGGGGCCAGAAGCCCCATGTACAGATCCTTCCACTGAGTCCTCACACCGACCTGCATCTTACACTCATTTGTGGTGATGAGCAGGGATCAGAGAGTCTAAGTACCAGGCCCAGAGTTGCACAGCTTTTCAGTGATAGAATCAGGATTGGAACCTACAAACAAATTTCTACAATAGAGTTGCTGAGGTTCTTTGGGGGAGCACCAGGCTTGGGAGGCTCCTCAAACCCAGCCCAGTGACATGGAAGCTATGCATTGTCTGTTCTACCATCAGGCATAATGATTATATATTTTATTGAAGACCTGTAGTATACAAGGTGCTGTGCCAGGTTGGCATATGTGGGAACACAGTGGTGTGGAAGATTTGTCTTCTGACATTGTGGAGTGTGGGGTCTGATAGGAGACCAGACACCTAAATAAGTAATTATCACCCAAGGCCAAGACTCCCACAGCAAGAGTGCCAGGAGGGGCCCGACTGATGGTGCTAACTCAAGTTTGAGAAATCGAGGTTTCCAGAAGGTCAGGAAGGAAGAGCCCAGGAAAAGCATGAAACGACGACCCATGAATGATACTAAGTGACATGATTTTAACTGGGGTCTCCTATGCCTCAGAAATATACCTGATCCCAAGATTCAATGCCTCTCATGGCCCAATAACCTTCCCAGGAGGATCCCTGTGTCTTTGGTTCTCTGCTGTCCTTGTTGCTACCATCTCTCCCTCTGAAACAGTATTATATTTTTGCCCCATACCTCCTGGAGACAAAATTCAGCCGCTAATCTGTTTCCTTCATTACTTATTTGAAGTAGTCCACGAATTGGATAAACCTGACTCTAGATTTTGGAGAACGGAGGGGCCATCCCAGGGAGGGGTTTCCGCCCTGCCCCTGGTCACCCCACCCCCCACTTCCTCCCTGGAGCTGCAACAAAATCCTCCCTTTGTCTTGCTGGGAGTGTCCCACCCACCTCCAGCTACATGATCGTGGATTCTGCTAATTATGTTCTCAGTAAGGATAACTCTACTTTCTTAACAAGAATTCTAATAAAATTCAAAGTTCTCTTGACACATTCACTGTTTCATTGGCTCCTCCAAGCAAACCTCCAGGACGGCTACCGCTGTCCCTGTTTTATAAATGGGGAAATTGAGTAACCATCCCAAGCGATGGTGCTGGGAGAAGAAGGTAGAACTGCCTGGCTCCAAAACCTTGCAAACTCTCTCTCTATTCTGCTTTGTACTCTCATTGAGCCTGGGGAAGGAGGAGGGAGATCAGAGAGAAAGAATGTAGCCAGCAACTGGGTCCATCAAAGAGTATGAATTCCACCAGCAGCACCAGTTTCAACTCCTGAAGTCTCCACTATCTTAGAGCAAATAGTTCTTACTTTTGTTCCTCCAGAGTGACAGAGCTGCGCAAGACTGCCCAGGGTACACACATCCCCAAATATACAAGGCTCCTTCCTAAGAACACAGTTGTTTCAGTGGGTCAGGTTTTTGTGCCTAGGTTGGGCCTGGGTCTTGAGTGCACAGACCTGAGGCCCTGCTGTACCTGAGAACATTCTGGAAAGTAGCACCGCAGTTCTTTGATACCTGTGCTGACTCTGCCGAGGCAGGGAGAAGAGGAAACAGGAAATGAGGAGAGGAGAAAAAGAGACGTTCTGTATTCAAACAAGCAAATTTTGATTCAAAATATACTGTGCTACGGAAGCCGGAAGCTAGAGATGTTCACACGGGCCCAGGTCTGGGCCAAGTTCTTTGGAGAGAGCTGGTTTCCAAGTCAGAGAAATGAAGTTACTGCGAAGTCGGAGTCTCACACAAGACGAGGCCTCTTTTTCAGAGTGCGGAGTTGGAGGACAAGTCACTGTGGGGTCGTGGGTGTCCCCAGCTCTGTCTCTGCGCCATGTGTGGGTCTGTGAGTGCGTGAGCTAAGCGTGGGCCCAGAGGAAGGTGAGGGAACAGGAGCCCTGCCTTCAGGAAGCCATGAGCGCGGAGCAGCAAAAATCTGCTTCCTCTTCCTCTCTCCAACCCTGAAGGTCACTGAGGGCTGACAACTGCTCCCCACCCTGCCACCCAGCTCCCCACACCCCACACCTGCCCTCCCTGGACCCACTCAGCTGAATCCCAGGGACTGCTCCAAGCCACCCGGACCCAGGCCCAGCTTGCTAGTCTTTATGTTTCTCCATGCACAGACGACAGGAACCAAAGCCAAGGTCACAAGCCCAGATGCTGCTGGCCCCAGCAGGTCTGCTTCTGTTTCGCAGGGACAGCAGCAGGCAGCACAGTGGGCAGCCCTGGAAAGAGGAAATCCTCTTTGGCCTCTAAAACAATGATTGCTTAGAGCAGTGTCTGGGCGCAGTAACCGCTGGACAGCTGTCAGCTATTCTCTATCCAGTCTGGGCTCGTAGGGGTGCTGCAGTGGGAATAGACTGAGGCGGGTGACCAGGGCCTGAGGTTAAAGATCTGGGAGGCTGGGCCGGGGGGTGTGATGCAGACAGGTTCAGGAGTAGTAATTAGTGTGGCGTCTCTGTGAAACGAGTGCAGCAGGCGGGACTGAGCGAATCCTTCCTGCCAGCATGGGCCAGTCTGTGGGGCTGGGCAGTAATAGTGAGTTGGGGGATGAGGATTTTAATGAAGATGTTGTTTTCCTATCCTGGACTAGGGCTTGGTACAGTTGAACTCTGACTTTGCATTTGGGTTGTCTCCATCTCTGTCTCTGTTTCTCTGTCTCTCTGTCTCTGTCTCTCTCATTTCCCAAATGTTAACCCTCTGTGCATTGTATCTTTGGGGTGGTTGGTAAATAATTACCATTTCCTGGGAATCTTCACAGAAGGTCTCAACTGTGACAATTTCTTCTTTAAAAAGTGGAATGAACTCACTAGTTGCACACACTGTACAGAAGGCAAGAGGTCTAATTTCTCACCTCCAAGGTTGTCAGATTCTGCCCTGTTCTACCAGAGACCTGGTGTATCCTGTCAGGGTTCCCAGCGCAGGCTCCACCTGAAGCTCTAATTTGAGTACTGAGCGGGGGTGGGAGTTTGGTGTCCAACAGGTTTCATGACCCCCGCCCTCCCGCATGCAAGAGACGTTTAGCAACATCTGGAAATACTTTTGGGTGTCACAGTCTGGGCTGGGACAGGTGGCACTGGTATCTAGTAGGGAAAAGCCAGAGATTCTGCTAAACTTCCTACAATGCCCAGGTGTCAACCCAAGACTAGACAGAGACCTCTGCCAAGAACCGAAAGTGAAGGAAACTGAGTCACTGGGTGGATGGGACAGGAAAAAGATAGGGTAATTCGCCAGAGGACGAGAGCTATTGGAAGTATTTAATATCAGAATTTTTATGAGCAAACACAATTTGCCAATTTTTCATTAGATCCCTATGGCAATATTGACAATTCGATACATTGTTCCAATGATAAATTAGTCAACACCAAAGTTACCACTGGAAACCCCTGCTTGTCCAGTTTCGGATGGACCGGAAGCATTCATCAGTCCTGAAAAAGCATATCCGGTATGAGGAGCTACAGCTGGGCTTCCCTTTGCACCCCTCACTGATAGTAACTGATAACAGCACCAACCATTCTAGCGGCTTTGACCTTCAAGAGACACAGGGAGCAGTCGGGGAAGGAAGCAGGCACTAGGCAGCCGCTTTTACAGAAGTTTGTAACCAGTGATGGAACATATAAAATAATTTTGAACCTGCTACACCATAAGTTTAATTTTATAAGTTTTACAAAAAAATAACTGAAGTAGCTGGGATTTTCTTTTTCATTAATTAATTTGTAGCCAGCTAATTAATGCAGAAGGTAAAAGCCAAAATCTGGACTCTGGAACCCAACTTCATGGATTCAAAAAGTAGCTCTGTGGTCTACACCTGTAGTTCAGCACTCAGGAGGCTGATACAGGAAGATCATCACGAGTTCAAGGCTAGGCTGGACTACACAGAGAGACTTTGCCCCCCGAAAAATGTTTTTCTGATGTTACTCACTATATGACCTTGTGAGAATTACTCTTGGTACCCAAGTTTACCTGCATGTAAAATGGAAATGACAATATAAAATGTCTGCTAGAGTTGCTGAGAGAATTAAAGAAGTTAGTGATGTTAATTATTGAGGACAGTACAGTATCTGAATGTGGCAGAAGCTGTGTTAGTTGTCACTGAAATGCAATAAAATATATTACACTTATCAATACACTTTTTAAAATCCTTTAATGTTCCTTGAGTCAGTCTGAGTAGAACTAACCCGTAAGCAAAGTCTCTCACAAAACAGATCACTAAAATACAAAGATAACATTATGTTATACAGCATCCAGGGCCAATTCCCTACTATCTTCTCTATAACTTGGTATTTTCTGTGTTGTTTCTGTGTTATTCTGGGTTCTTTTGTCTTAAAAATAAATAAATAAATAAAAATCAAAACAAAATAGATCACTAAGATTGTCCCTGTGACTAGTACAATAAGATTTGAAAAAGCAATTTAGAAGCTTGAAGGCAGAACTAGGATTCTAAATTTGCTACTCCAAAAATCAGATACTACTCTCAAAAAGAGCGCTCCTGAAGCAAGCTTTTGTGGACTAAAATCGTCCTCTTGGGAAATTAGAAAGCTCACAAAGGCCACTTAATTTCTAAGGAGCTGTCCTGTCATGCAGTTTCCTGGGGTTCTGAGGACTGAGACTGTGACATCGAAGTGGTCACTCAAGGCGTGTGGCCTTCAGCATACATCTTTTCCCCATCCCACCCCTGGAATTTAGCAACTCCACTTAGACCAGTTTGCTGGATTGAGTCTCCATCTGAGATAACAGTTTGGGGGGGATTTTGGTCCAGCAAAGGTTCAAAATATCTTGTTTTATTTGGATGATTGTGTAACACTCTAAGATTGGGAAGACCCCATAGCTCGTTATTGGAAAGCTGGTATGTCTTTAACCCAGGCTCACAACATTGAGTTCTTACAGGAGGAGTACAAAGCTGAGCCCAGAGTCCCAGCGCTGAAGCTCGCTCTGGGACAGACCCAGGTCCACAGCCGGCAGTGGCGGCTGCAAGTCAAGAGGCAGCACTTTTCTGCTGGGGTGAGAATCAGGCCCTTGATCACACGGAGACATGTCCGCTGCTGCTGGGCGTCTTCACCACCGCTGACGGTCGGTCGGCACCACCGTCTGGATGAATTCTCCCGCGGCAGCGTCCCATCCGGCGAGCAGCAGATCTACACCTGGATGAATGCAACCTTGAAAGAACTAACTCTTTTAGTCAAAGAGGTCTACCCAGAAGCTGGAAAGAAGGGCACACACTTCAATTTCGCAATCGTTTTTATGGATCTGAAAAGACATGGCTATCGAGTTAAGGAGATTGGCAGCACCACGTCTGGCAGAAAAAGGGCGGATGATTCCGACTCTGCGGTCACAGAAGTTCCAAACAGGCGATTACTCGGACATAGCGATCACCCCTCCGAATCGGGGCGCCACCTCCTTCAGGGTGTACGAGACCGTATTAAATTTTATCTACTTTCTCTTGAATGTATTTTTCACCCACTATGTAAAATAAACTTACATCCTTTTTTCCTCCCCTGATTTTTGCCGTGAAGGCTTTAAATGTAAACAAATGGTAACACATCTATTTAGGAGTTAGACTTGGTGTACTGTGGCATGAACATCAATAGAAAGTCTGTAAAATATGAAAGTGCTCTTAGCATTCTGTGAAAAGGCTGTATGGTTAAATATATGTGTGCACTCAGCCTGAGTGCAAGAGTTCATGGAAGCATGGGACAGGGTTTCAGCTCATTTTGGGATAGTACTAGGTAGAGGGTATTTTAAGCCCCTGGGGGGCCGAACAAGAAAGCCACGCGATTACATGAGTTGGCGCACAAATTTGTAGTATAGAGTTAGGATTTTTTGGTTTGTTTTTGTTTTCTGGTGCTGGTGATCATACCCAGGGCATCATGCCATGCTAGGCAAGTGCTTCACCACTAAGCTACATCCAGCTCCAACAGAGGCTTTTTAGAATAGTGTGAACCAAGGCAAGTTTAGGAAGCTGCTCATTTGGAAGAGATTGGTCTGCCTTGATCAGGGTGCAATGACACAAGGTTAGAATCACAGTGCTACAGTGAAGTCCCTGGTGTTTACAAGTGAGCGAAAAGGGCATTTTAAAGGCAAGAACCAGTACAATAGACAGGGTACCACTCAGGGGAAGGGTAGGAAGATTTACCTTTTAAGACTTAAAGAAAGGAGTGGTGGACAGACTCTCAGCTCCTGTTGGTTGGCAGGCACCGGTGTGTATTTGATCTGAGGCAGTGTAGGACGGTGGTTAAGACCAGTGGAACGAAACATTTAAGTCTTGACTCTGCCAGTCACTCTGGAGCCTAGGACACATTGCTTGAATCAAGCTGTTTTAAACAGAAATACTAGCCTATAGAATTGTTCCATTAAATATTTGTAAAGGGTTACAATAATGCCTGACAGATAAGAAACAAATATTATAGATAAGTCTGGAACCTTGATCTAGTGGCCCTGTGATGCTTTAGTTTACCCCATGCAATCCATAGATTGTTAACTCATTCAGACTAGACGGACTTTTAGATACAAAACTCCTGAGTTTTAGAACAGCAGTGACTACCTTCTCACTTGATTGGGGGAGGGAAAATACGTTTTACTATGTGGATCTAAGGGGTAGGAAGTAAGAAAAGGCCACTTTTTATATGCTGCGAACTTTTATAAAGGTTCCCATAGAATCCCAAGTCATTCTCCCACGTAAAGTAGTTTGGTTGCTTTGTCCAATTCCACTTTGCTTGGTTTCAACCATAATTTTTCCTTTATAGACAGGCTGCAGTTTTCTGCCAAAAGTGTAGTTAAAGGATTGTGTAGATAATAACTGGGCTGCTCCCTCAGACAAAATAAATGGTCACCACAAAAAAAAAGGTCTTTATTGCAAGTGCTCACTTCTATCACTGTGTCACAAATCAGCCATCTCTAAACAAGTGCGCCTGATTTTGTTTCAATGAAACTTTATATACAAAACACACAATACATCAGATATGGCCTGCAGGTAGGAGTTTGCCAGCTCCTGCATTAGAGCGATGCTTCTCAAACTCTTTGATTGGGACCACTGAGTTCTTGTCCAATAGGTTACTCTTCTCTGTCATGTGACTGGCTTTGGCCAATCGGACTGGAGGAGTGAATTCTCTGTACTTTGTCATTCAGCCAATGGGATGGCAGCAGACATGAGAGAAGGGGAGGCTTTCAGTCTGCTTAAAGGGCCAGGTTTGCCCTTTTCTGCCTCGAACATTCTGATGAGAAAAGCTTCTGCCAGGCAGCTGCTTCCCTTTAGCCTGTCCTCATATGGAGCACCTGTGGAGCACAGCACACATGGCAGGACCTGGAGCTTGAAGCAGAGCTGCCCAACCAAGCCCAGCCTAGATTGGTCACTTGTCAGCTGACCTACAGCTACATGAATGATGAGATCAGTAGAAAGCACCCAGCTACTCTCAAACTCATTAGAAATAAATGCTTCATGTTCAATGCTTCTGTGATTTTTTTGTAATTGTTTGTTATGTAGCATCACTGTGGCAAGAGCTGACTGATACAAAGACTTCAATAAGAAATATATACTCTGTGATTCAGATTTACAAAATTAACTATAACAAAATATTTAGAATGCCTGCCAGGTGCTATTTTAAGTGCTTCATATATACTTAGTTATTTAATCCTTATAACAGCCCTATAAGGTACATATTATTAAGGTGCAGAAGCTGAGGCACAGAGAAGTTAAATAATTTTCCTACACTGTACTGATCACACTACAGTGGTTCAAACTCAATAGGTCTGGCTTCAGAATCAATCATTAACTACACCTTAATATGGTCTATCCTAGTGATGTTGAACCTTTTAGAGTTTTCAATGATACAAAGAGCTCACTGTAGCATGTGTGCCATAAGTTTGCCATGACCGGTCTATTCTAATGCTCTCTGTGACTATTATAAAAATCTATTACTTTTATAAAAAGTCATACAGCACTGTATGCCTTGAGTATATACCATTTTAATTTGTCAGTTGCCCCTCAATAAAGCTGAACAATAACTGGCTCTGTCACAAATTGATTTCATGATGACCGGTGGCCACTGCCTATGATTTGAAAACCTTGCCTAAGGACTTTAATACTGTTTCAATGTGTACCCCAAAAGCTCACGTGTTGGAAAGTTAATCCCCAAACTCATCTGTTGGTAGTAGCTGGAGGTAAGGCCTTGGGAGGTGAGTAGGGTTGGATAAGTCATAGGGATGGCCCCTCATTGCATTAGTGGTGTTGTAGGTAAAAGACAAGACCCCAACTTGTATACTGGTCCTGTCTTACTGTGCTGTGATGCAGTGTGGTCCTTGCCACAGGGAACCCTCAATCTTAGGCTTCCAAACTTTCATAATCCCCAAACAAAGGAATTTCTACTGTTCAGAAGATACTCAGTTCATGGTATTCTGTTACAGCAGCAGGAAAAGAACTAAGACTGAGTTACTCTGTGAAACCAAAAAATAAACAGCCATCTGGATGTGGCAGTCATGCCTATAATCCCAGCACTCTGGGAGGCTGAGGCAGAAGGACCACAAATTTGAGTTCAGCAGGACAAATTAGCTATTTAGCAAGATCCTGTTTCAAAAGTGGCTGGGGGTGTAGCTCAGCGTAAAGGCCCTGGGTTTAATCCCCGTTAAAAATAGATCCAAAACCAAACTGTTACTCAATAGTCATAAAAACATGATTTTCATAGTTGGGTTATGTTGCTTGGGCTTTTTGTGCCTGCAGTCTGCCCACCTCTGGAGGCACTTCTGTGTGCCGTGGTGGTGAGGAGCTCAGCAGGTAAACCAGGCCAGGCGTCCCTGCCTCCCACTCACCCACCTCCCCCAGGTGCTGCAGAATCGACAGGGTTGACTGTCACCTTGGAGACAATGAATAGCGGTGTCACAGAGTCCTTGAGGGAGGGCTGGTGGGGCATTTTTGCCTTGGGAAGAAGAGCTCAGGTCTAAACCAGAAAGAATACAGTTGGGGGAGAGAGCAGGAGAGTCTGGGGGTCAGACTACCCCCTGGGCCAGGCCAGGGAAAACCTCCCGATGGGGTTGGAACTCAGTGGAAATAGAAGGTTGACTTCAGCACTGCAAACGTGAACAGTATGAAGGGCAGTTATGCCCCTGATCTGTTGTACAGAGTGTGGAAAATGCCAGCCTTGGGCCATGGAGCAGTGCTTTGGTCCATTTGGCCCCAGATCCCACCAGGAACCTCTCCCCCTCAGCCCCACAGCCTGTTCTGGTCATTCTCCACTCACTCGCAAACCTACTCAGGCTGTGCAGTTGTATGAATCCTTCTCTACATTTAGTGTGCATCACCAATTCCTGCATGGCCTGGATTTGAAAACTTATCTGCCGGCTTACAGGATTTCACGACCTCTGCTCTGTAAAAATTTTATACATGTAGACAAATGTTAAGACTAAAAAGAAAAATAAATAAAAGTAGAAAATGAAATGGAGGCTACTTTAGACCCCTGTTCTGGTAATTCTCTCAGAATTGAGATCCTCAGCCTGAGAAGGACCCACTCAGTGAAAGTCCAGGAAAGAAGGTTCCAGGGAAAGAAAACCATTGGTGCAAGGCTCCCCAAGGCAGGAATCAGCTTATTTGTTGGACAAATAGAAAGCAATGTGGCTAAAGATGTAAAGACAGTCAAATGGGGGGTGGGGGATCATCTTTTCCACAAATGATCTGGGACAACTAGATGTCTATGTATAAGACAATGAAATTGGAACCCTGCCTCATACTGTGTTCACCAATTAGTTCAAAATAAATCAGAGGCCTACAGTAGGAAATAAAATGGTAAGTCTTAAGAGAAAATACAGGAGGAAATTTTTCTGACCTTAGATTATGGAAAGCCTTCTTAGATGTGACACCGAACAGATTAACTACAGATAAAAACCAGAGCAACTGGATTTCAGAAAAATGAAAAATCTTTATGGTTCAGTGGATCCCATTAAGGAAGGGAAAAGATAGCCCCCAGAAAGAGAGAAAATACTTGCAAATCATATATGTGATTAACGTCTATTTTATGTAATATATAAGGAATATTTTGACTCAAGAATAAAGACAGCCCAACTTAAAAATCAGCAAAGGACCTGAATAGACATTTCTCCAAATAAGATGTAAAAATGCCCAATAAACACAAGGAAACATATAGCAAGGAAATTCAAAACCATGCGAGATACCATTTTACACTTACTAGGATGACCACAATCAAAAAGACAAGCAATAGCAAGTGTTGATGGGAACGTAGCAAATGTGGACCCCTCACCTGTTGCTGATGGGAATGTAAAATGGTGCTGCCACTTGGGAAAAGAGTCTGGCAATCCTCAGATGGTTAAGCATAGAAGTATCATGATCCAGCAATTCTACTGTTAGGTGTTTACCCCAGAGAACTGAAAATAGGTTGACTTAAAAATTTATGCACAGACATTCACAGCAATATTATTCATAGTAACCAAAAAGTATAAACGACCTGTCATAGTTTGGGGTTTTACAAGGGGAACAATATCATACAGGACACGTATTTTATAAGATTATTTAAAATAGTACCCAAAGAATGATATACAAGAAGAGAGTACAGGAAATCTGTCCACACACTAAGACCTACAAATCCAGCTGAGGGCCTGGATCCCACAGCTCTGTCCTACATGAGTCCAGCTGAAGACCTAGAACCCATAACAATGCCTCTCATGAGTCCAACTGGAGGCCTAGAGCCTGTGACAGTGTCTCATATAGGCCTGCTTCACAGATCTATGCTTGCAAGTCCCATAGGTCAGTGGTGGAAGCTACAAAGTCTATGCCAGAAGGGTGAAGGACCTGTGCTAGCAGGCTGAGGGATCTCCACTGGAGCCAGCAAGCAATGCTCAAAGTAAGAACCAGAGCTCCCCAGAAAGGTACCGTCGTGATCCTCAGGAACAGTGAGGTCCCCAGCTCCTCCAATGATGAAGACAGTCGAGTTCCCATCAGGAAAGCCAACTTGACATGCTTCTGCAGGAGACTGATCAGTGCACCATCTTCCCTTCTGGAGCCAGGAAGCAATGCTCCAAGTGAGGACCAAGGCTCCCCCAAAGTGAACCAAAGCCATTCTTCATGACACTGAGGTCCTGAGCTCTATGGATGATGATAACAGCCTAGTTAACCAGGAAAACCAGAATGATGAGCTCCTCCAAGAGAACCAACAGCTCCTTACAGCCTCTAACAGCTCCCAACAGCCTCTCTTTAGCTTCTCCTGTTCCGCCTTTTATGATGCTGGCAGCAAACTTTAGCTGGGCTTCTCACACCCAGCACCATGGTGGCTCAGTTCAGCTGGGGGTTGATTGCTAGTTGTCATTCACCACACAATGCAAATGTCTGTGCATTGACATATTGACAACATATGGTATATCCATACAACAGAGTATTATTCATTCATTAAAAAGGAATAAAGTATTAATATGTGCTACAACATGAAAAAAACTATAGAAACATCATACTAAGTAAAAGAAGCCAGACATAAAAGAACATACAGTCTATGATTGCATTTATAAGGTACAGCCACGTCTATAAAGACAGGAAATAGATGTGTGATGACCTGGGGCTAGGGGTTGGGAAGGGCTGGGAGTAGATGGGGAGGGGCTGTTAATGGGTGCAGGGTTCCTCTTCACAGAGACGAGCATGTTCTAAAATCGCTTGTGGTGATGGCTGTACACCAATATACTAAAAACAAAACCCGGTGAAGCACACGCTTTGCAGAGTTGAATCGTATGGTATGTGGGTGATAGCCCAGTAAAGCTGCTAAGAGAAAGTCAGATGACAGAGAGACGGAGAGAAGAAGAGAGAGAAGGCAGGCAGGAACGAGGGGAGGGAGGGAGGGAGGGAGGAGGGAGGGGTGGGTAGTAGAGAACGAGGTCATCAGAAGGAGAAGCAGTGGTCATATTAGGGAAGATCTAGCAGGCCACAACACAACTGTGGCTTTCCTTTTCATTGCCATGGGCAGCCATTGGAGGGTTTAAGCCAAAAGGTGACAGGATCTGATTATTGCAAATGGCTGTGGTTCTTGCACAGGGACGGGTCTGAGACAGAGGAGGAGCCCGGACTAGAGAAGCTCAAGCTGTTCAGGGAGGTTTAAGGGAGAGATTTAAGAGAGGTGGATCGTGTGTGTGTGTGTGTGTGTGTGTGTGTGTGTGTGTGTGTGAGAGAGAGAGAGAGAGAGAGAGAGAGAGAGAGAGAGAGAG